>BHDV01069820.1:74602-89573 GCA_005406045.1 Adoxophyes honmai | reverse complement strand
CGCACGTTATTATATTAAAGAGAGTACTTAAGTAACACTTGTTGTATCACTACGCTCCCACATTACTCCTGCACTACATGTGACTTTCTTGGGAGTGTAGCTGCAGTGGTTTCCCCTTGCCTTCTGCACCAGACATTTTAGAGTTTATTTTGAACTCAAGGCCGTTGTAGCCTCTTCTGCCTGGTTGCCCGAACAGGTATGTGGTTATCCCGCCACAGCTCGGTCGCCATTGCCTCGTTAGTTATCCAGCAGGGGGCACCACAACAGCTGGAATGCTGTCGTACCCGGTATCCGGTGACGAACATCCGGGTCGTGCAGGTGAGGTTGACATTTGGGGCTGACTAGATGTTATTGTCATTCTCCCCCTTACCCACCACTCGTACCTACAACATTTCAAGTCAATCGTACCAACCGTTGAAGACTTCGCTTCTGTTTAGACGGTCCCGGCTGAGCCACTGTAGCCACTTAGTCATTGTTGCGGAAGTCACACGAGTGTCCTACATCGATACACGGTTCTGACGCTTTTCCGGCCACTAAAAAATATGGTACGTGATATTATAGCAAATGAAGTTTATGACCAGTGACTATTATAGCCAATGAAATTGGTGCACATGAATTTATGGGAAATGGAGGGTTCCCCTCGCGATGGTTCTACGTGTGTCGTTAGGGCGGCAAGGCGGGTAGCGCGTGGCACTGGGTGGGACTGCGTCAAGAGCACAACGAGCTGTTTAACGCATCCACAGAATCTTAAATTAAAGCTTGTGAATTTGATATTGTATTTTGTTTATCTGAAAGGTCTGGGGCTCTGCCGCGTGGACAACGGTGGAGGCCTAGTCTTCTTCTTCGGCTTCATCGGCGAAGCAGTCACATACCTCCGTGGCATCGCCTCAACAGCCCCACGGAACAACACGTGTAACACTTACCCATTCGGAACCTTCACTGACGTACGAAGCCACAAAACCTTCCTCCAAAAGCACATCCCAAACTTAGAAGAAGAATGTAAAACTGTTTACGCTGAGAAGTTGGCGCAAAACGATGAACTGAAGCCTACATCAAATCCAATAGGAAGTGGAGAAAAAATGACAGAAGTAAATATGGAAGGAGATACAAATAAGAGTGACAAAGGACTTCTGGGTGATGTTCCTGAAGAAGCTGAAGTTAACAGGGTAGGGTTGGCCCAAGATAAACAGAAGCCGTTTACGTTGAATATAGCTGGAAGTGGAGAAGAAGAAATAAAACAAAACACTGAGAGAAATACAGATACAAATAACACAGGACTTCAGGATGATGTTTCAGTAGGAGCTGAAGTTAACAGGGTACCTGTTGATGTAGGACTGGCGACGGCGAATGAAACCCAGACTAGTGGTGAGTCACTAAGAACTAATTTTCCTTCTTCTTATTATGAATTATCAGTTAGGGTAGAAAATACATTTAAGAGCTAACGTTGAACCGATGTTTTCTAAGCCGCACAGATAAGCACATTCTTTTAAAACGGAAATAAATTCACAAGTCGTAGAGCTGTTAAGTACTAGCTGTCAAGATTGTTTGTTTACATTGTTTTAACTACCTAATCAAATCTACTATAGCAGTTGTACATAATCATCACAAATGCTGATTTGATAATGCACTTAATGGCGTTTAAAAACATTTTTGACAGGCATTTAACTGTCTAATTTGGAATTAGATAGTTGGTGTAAAATTTCCCTTGCAGTTTATTTATTTGCTTAATTATTTACGACTGAGATAATGAATGATAGAATAACACCTCTCCATTTCTTCCGTGGATGTAGTAAGATAAGAGGCGACTAAGGAAATAGGTGTAGGTATGTTTTAGGCGACAGGCTAGCAACCTGTCACTATTCTACATCTTCCATCTTTTCAAACCTAAAACTATGTCAGAAGTGGCTGCGAAGCTTGATGTAGTCATAATCATGGTTTTCATCATGGTGCTCTGCCTACCCCATTTGGGAACACAGGCGTGATTGTATGGATGTATGTATGTAGGTATGAGATAATGACGCATATAGCTAAGCGTCCACAGGTCCGCATCGCACGCATCGGACGCATCGGATTCAATCAGTACGTCTAGTATGTTCATTTCGATGGTGCAGTCGTAAACGAATTCGTTTGCGAGTTGTCGCGGAATGTATAGAGACTTGTCGACCGTGGCAGTTGTGCAAACGTTCCGCAGGCGGCGCTGTCTCGCTTTCCATACAATTTTGCGATAACTCGCAAACGAATTCGTTTACGACTGCACCATCGAAATGAACATACTAGACGTACAGATGTATGGCGAAATGCGATGCGTACGATGCGGACAGGTGGACGCACTTTTATGAGTTTCTATACAAAGAATACTACAATCCGTTGCGTGCGATACGTCCGATGCGTACGGTACCGACAAGTGGACGCTTAGCTTATGACAACATGACGTATTTCAGGTGTGATGCAAGCAGCGATCGCGCAGACGCCAGACCCAAGCACGCCAGACGGAGTCCCCGCGCCACCCGCAACACAGGCCCCGAAAAAGGTGTCTCTTCAGAACAGCTCGCTGGTGCTTCCGATGTATCATCATCATCATCAGCCTATATGTATACGTCCCACTGCAGGACACAGGCCTTTCAGTATGTGAGGACTTGGGCCATTATTTAGTTCCCACACGACGAAGTAATTCAAAGTTGTGTGTGAAGTGCCCACTCCGCACGACTGGGCTCGCGTGGGAACTATAGTCCAAGCCCTCTCATATTGAGAGGAGGCCTGTGTCCTACTGTGGGACGTATATTAGGCTGGATGATGGCGATGTACTAACCCTTGGTGATCTGCACCTTCCAGGCTTCACACCGTAACCGCAATCGCAACAGACCCTCGAGTGGTGGCCACGGCACGCTGGCGACGCGGGTGCCCGTCAAAAATAAAACGATAGCCCACGGCTGGCACACCACGGTCTACCGCAAGACTGAGGCCACGTACGAGCAGATCTGCGGAGGGTCTTTGGTGAAGAAGGACACGGCTATATCAGGTAATTAATTGGCTACAAGATCGTAATTAGAATTACATTTTGGATTTAAACTAAACTTCAGTTGTCAGATTTGTCAGGTTAACCGGTAGTAAACACTTTATTGGATGTTCAAATAGTTTAGCAAAGGAAGGAAAAGTCAAAAATGTTCTGGTGGTGATAAGTTTAGGTTTACAGGAAACAATCGGAATTAAAACACTAACGTCCATCAGATCTATAAATTTAATATTAGGTATAAGATTCCTTCGCTAAACAATTTGAACCTCTGATAAAATGTGGGTAGTAAAAAACCTTACAAAAAGTTTGTTTACATTCGGTTAAGTACCTAAAATGTTTGAGTATAGAGGAGCTTCTAATGGACCATTTATACCAAACGGCGAGTGGCAACCCGATACCGCAGAACTAGTGTTGAGTCAGCGGTGTCAACGGAATATGAACGCTCGGAACAGATAACGGCAGAAAGAAATGACCAATATTTAATGCCTAAGTACGACTTTTGTTCGGGAGTGGACTTCCTGTAGGTAGTACTATACTCTGAGACTCTGAGACTGAGCATTGGCTTGTGTATTCCAGCGGCGCATTGCTTCTGGGACGAGGCGGGGCTGGTGCCGGCGGACCAGTTCGCGGTGGCGGTGGGGCAGAGCCGCCGGCGCTGGGAGGACACCGAGCGGTACAGGTCCAATGTACGTACACGGTGCTACGTAATGGCATCACAGTTTCACAGTCCCTAACTTGTAACTTGGCAATGTTTTATGCCTCATTTACATTCAGCCCCTATCGCTGCTCCTCGCGCTGCCGGCAATAATTCCCTTACCGCTCTTAGAGCGAGCGCTGGGCAGCGCGAGTGGCATTAAGCAGTGGCAAGAGAAGAATACGTTTACATACTCGTCCTGTCCACTTCCCTGCTCACTACAGCTAAATATAAATGAGGCATTAAGCAGTGGAGCTCGCGCTGTGTCTTTTCCATGTAAACAGTGGCGTAGCTAGCATGGGTGACACCCAGGGCGGATATTGTAGGTGTCACCCACCCCCCCCTCCTAGAATTCGATAGAAACGGTTAAAATAAAAATAATAATTATGATTCATGTTTGTTTACTGACAGTGTGAAGTGTGACCACATGTTCTTTTTTTACCTTTTATGATTTTTCATTGACTACTAAAGTTCACAGCCGGGTGTCACCCTCTAGCTACGCCACTGCATGTAGATATTTCATTAATATTACAAGTTTTCGCGCCAAGTCAACAGCTTCGTTATTGAAGGAAGCCCCCACTGTCTCCAGCAGTTCTCGCTGAACTAAGCAACTGTATCAATTTGTTTCCTTCCTTCCATCATCATTTGTTTTAAGATGTTCGAAATTCTAATGTAATTAACGTACAAACAATCACGCCCTAATCTCTGCAGGGTAGGCATAGACAACAGAGCGCCATTGTAACGCTTCACCTATACCACGTTAGCAACTGTAACGCTTCGGCTTTTAGGTGGTAGAAATAAAAAAGACTAGATTAAATGCAAGGTACAATATTTATTAAATTAGGATTTTACGGTTATACAATTTAGAAAATATTAGAAGCCGAACGTTAAGATTATAGATAGGTAGATTGGTAGGTAGTTTTTAGGTATTAGGTAAATAGGTAGGTAGACTATAGGTAGTTAGGTTTTAAGTATTAGGTAGATAGGTAGGTAGACTGTAGGTAGTTAGGTTTTAAGTAATAGGTAAATAAGTAGGTAAACTATAGGTAGTTAGGTTTTAAGCATTAGGTAAAGGAGTAGGTAGGCTATAGGTAGTTGGGTTTTAAATATTAGGTAGATAGGTAGGTAGACGGTAGGTAGTTAGGTTTTAAGTATTAGGTAGATAGGTAGGTAGACGGTAGGTAAGATCTCAGGGATGGGTTCGAAGTTAAGACAATAGTTTGAGCCGTGTCCGCTTAACACCGTCCCATTGGACAGCCACTTCCCTGCAATGCGACGGCGGCGGGTAGTTTCGCGCGTCCGGTGGCATCGTGGTGGTTGTAGGCGGCAGTCAGTCCGCAGAAGTAGTGAGACGGTTAGGGCCCGATGGTATTAGCAGCTGGTACCAAGAAACCCTGGAATCATTATTTTGGACATTTTGTAAAAAGTCCGATTCCCCGTTACTGACTGCAACATCCCGCGGAAGGTGAAGATGGAAGCATTACTCGAAGAATGACTACCAAAAGCATTAATTAGCGATCAGTGATGTTGCAGCAGTACATAAAGTCAGCATAGCGGGTAGAAGTACATAGTTATGTGAATATTTTACATTAAATTATTATAGGCATACTAAGACTTATTGCATATGAAAGATGAGGTTCAAAAGTGACTATGGTTTGATATAATTACGTAGTATGGTTCGTACTCACATAGAAACATCCAAGGCATTTAGATTCCTTAAACATGTATAGGTAGTGTTTGTAAACATAACAATGAAAATAATAAGCTAGATATACAGTAAAGTTAGTTAAACCAGGCATAGAAGAACTATTGGTTCACATTAGTAATAAATTTGCAACACTCACCCGACTGGGGTTAACTCGATCTCTTAGATATAGTTACTCGTAGAAACACGATTTAATATTTTAAGGCAACACTATAGGTGTTGTAGAAGGCGTAGTAGTAATTTTGTATATATTAATGAAAAATTGTGACAAGAACAAATTGTCTAGCTCGCTTGCCGATTTGGTAGTGAAAGGAATGTCCTCTGTTTGTCCTCGGGTCGGACGTCTCAGCCCCACTCCGAGGCGACAAGGTGGCAGCGCGAAAACTCCGCGCGCCTACCAAATACTATTAGCAAAATTATATTGATTTGTGGTGATTAGGCACTTCAAATTAGGCAGTGTAGATAGTTTTTGTACTTTTAAGTTAGTTTTAAGTTTATAAATAAGTAGATATTAGAATAGGAAGTATAGTCAGTAACGACCACGTTACACCATTCACATCTGTTCTGACATGCTTTTCTCGCTTCATTCACATTCATCCCTCTACACACACTTGAGGGGATTGGGTAATTGTAATGCATCAATAACCGTCCCGTCTTTCCCAGTTATCAGAGATAGTCGTGCCGCCTCGCTTCCTGGGCCCCACGGCGCACTTCCAGGACGACATCGCGGTGCTGCGGCTGGAGACGCCGGTGGACTACCAGTTCGGCGTCAGGCCGGTCTGCGTGGACTTCACGGACTTGCTTCTGGAGAAATGGCAGTTGAGGTCCGGGGAGGAAGGCCTGGTGCGTCAAACATAATGCCCAGTTGGCAGTTCCTGTTTCTAACAGACAAAAGGCACACTATCACGCTTGTATTCCTAAATGGAGTTAGAAGAGCACACAATTCCATGGCTGTCTCTCGTTTCGCAGCCACTTCTAGCATAATTTTACGTTTAAACATAGGTAGAGGTAATTATATTGCCAGGTTGCTAATCTGACGCCTAAAATACATTACAATATTATTTTAAAATTCAAAACTATATTCTTCAATCCGTCTTGCTTTTTTTTAAGCATAGGAATAAAACAACACAGCCAAGTTTTCTTCAGATTACAGGGTTCGGGTTGACGACAGAGAACGGCGAGCCTTCAGATGTGCTGAACTACCAGCGGCTGCCGTATGTTGAAATTCGGGACTGCATCAACGCCTCCGAGCCCGGCTTCCTCAAATACCTCACCAGCGATAAAATCTGTGCCGGGGACCAAGAAACTGGTAAACAACCTGATGTACAAAAAAAGTTATATAACTAAGGCTCAATTCACACCAGAAGAGCGGCGAAGGGCGGCGAAGCGCAGCGACCCGCTCGGTAGGGAAGGCGCGAGGATTCCCGCGACTGCTCGAGAAGTCGCTGGAATGCTCGGGAAGTCTAAGATCTCTGGGCGGGATACTGCCAGCGGCCGCTCGCGACTGCTCGAGTATCCTCGAGCATTCCCACGACTATTCGCGCAGTCGCACGGTTTCGTTTATGGAATTCGCTGGAATTCCAGCGTCGTTGGAGTTTCTCATTCGATAATAAGTCTTATAAAGTTAAAATTCTCATGACACTGAAACTGCGCTCCGCTTCGTCGGCCTTCGCCGCTCTTCTGGTGTGAATTGAGCCTGTTTGTGGGATCTTTGGGGCCTACGTTAGCTGACGCCGACGTTCGCTACGGGTACCCGCCGCGGGCCAGCGAGCCCGCGAGGGGAGATTTTTATTGTTCAGATACGTTTGGTTACTAAAATACCCGCAACTCGACTATAATAATAGCCTAGTCCAAACTTAGCGGTAGCGCCACCAGAATAATGAAAATGATCCGTGAACGTGTGCACGCCGCGCGGAATAAAGTCCGACGCACGCGTCCGCGTCTGTTAGCGGATGTTCATAAAATTTCTTATGACGGCCGTCTGTTACGGGCATAGAGAACAGACCAACTAGAGAAACAAAGATGGCCACCCAGTTCCGCAAACCGTCAGTTTATTTCAACTTACGAACTGTCACAGAAACTGTAAACAGCCAATAACCATAGAGGAAAAAGCCACTGCGTTACGCGCGATCTTGGGCTGGCCCATAAGAGCACAGCGAACGCCGCCATGCTTTGGCGGAATCGTCTTCGAACAAATTCAATGACATTAGTACTCTATAGGTTCTATCCTCTATGGTTACGGGTAATCCGCGTCAGCTAGCGTAGGCCCTTAAACGATAGCTTATAAAATGGATATAAATAAATGTTGTTTATCTGTAAGGTCGGGCGCTCTGCCGCGGGGACAGCGGCGGAGGCCTAGTTTTCTACTTCGGCCGCATCGGCCGCCGCGTCATCTACCTCCGAGGCATCGCCTCAGCAGCCCCACGGAACAACAACGCGTGTAACGCTTACGCGATCGGAAGCTTCACTAACATACAAAGTCACAGAGCCTTCCTCCAAGAGCACATCCCAAACTTAGAAGACGAATGTAGAACATTTTACGCTGAGAATTTGGCGCAAAAGCATAAACAGAAGCCGTATTCATTGATGAAAGATGGAAGTGGAGAAGAGAAAAAAGACCAAAACACGGAAAAAAATTCACACACAAGTAACACAGGACTTCAGGATGTTTCAGTAGGGGCTAAGGATAACAGGGTACCGGTTAATGTAGGATTGGCGACTGCAAATGCAACGCAGACTGCTGTACAGCCCGCTAATCAAGAATCTCAACTTTCTGTAGGTTCAGAGATACCTCTAAATGCACCTGTGGAACCAAAAAGTCCAAATAATCAAGAAGTTACTATTGAAGTCTCAAGTGAAGATGCGGTCAAAGAGAAATCTTTAACCAATTTTTATTTCTTTACCGGTCCTCTGGGGGACCCCAGCAGGGTTTACAGTGCCCAGCCGATTGTTGTTAACGGCAGCGCGCAACAACCGACCAATATTTACGTGTTCGTACAAAATTAAAATCAATCAAGTACAGTAGGTAATCATCAGCAGTCACCGGAATTCTATACCAGTTCCACATTACTCACTTAAGTATTTGAAAAAATAATTTACTCAAGATTTAATAGTACCTTAATCCATTTTTTTTCTTGTACCTAATGTTAAACGCGGGACCTCAGTCTCATGTTTAAAATTTTAGCTTTAGAAATGTCGCAGAGTTGATAGGACTGCCAATTTACTGTGATGTATAACTAGTGTAAGTATAAATAAGCGTTCGTGCTTAGCTAGTCTAGTCCTCAATAAAACATTATTATATTGGGAGTCCAGTTGTTTCATTGTATTCCTGTTCCCGCCTTGTGTCGTCGGTCGGTTAGTGATTGAATTATTATTGCTAAATAAAATAATAATTAATAATGATCAATTAATTCAATAATAATTACTATTATTACTAGTGTACTGTAGTAATTTTAATCCGGCTTCAAAAGTTTTAATACTATTTGGCGTTTCCAAGTTGGTATGTTTAAGCTGGTGGCCTTGTAGCCAATGCTTTAAATAAATTAAAAAAAAACCGATTTAGCGGACTATCACCTGTCACGGAGGTTTGCGCGGGAAACTGACAAGAGTAAGACGTAAGACGAACTTTGCTTTTCAATTCAATTAATTAAAATGTAGTGGTTATTATTGTGTTAGTGTGGTGGAATTAGTGCAATAATGTATCAATTATCCATGAACATTAAAGGGAATGTGAAAGTAATGGAATCCCCCCCGCGATTATAGTCTGCTTTGGACTGTTCATTTCGTGCTAAACTTCATTCAAGGAAGTTCATTGAACATTAGAATGCGTACTTCACTACCCTCGTACCCTCGCATTCTAAATATTTAGGTTAATAAGTTAGGTTAGGTTTTAGGTTTAGCAAAAATGTATATTAGTAAAATAATATTACCTCAGACTAGCCTGTATGGCGCTAAAGCCTTTGCCTTTTCTTAAACAAAAGAAGAAAAAATGTCACCTTTCATGTTGAGTTGATTGATTGACGGCACGGCATCGATGCAAACTGCATTAATTCACGTAAATATTATTAAATTCGTATCGGGATAAGTAAAGTATTTCTGTTTTCCTCTTCGTTACGTTTTGCTTTAAAAATGGATTTTGATGCTGTCTGTCGAACTTGCTTGGCTACTGAAAACTTAAATCCTATTTACGTTAAATCAGTGGATCCCAAACGTTTTTCTGCTGCTATTTTCATCACCACCGGCCTAAATGTAAGTAACTCCTGCCTGATTCTTCATAATAATATCAAGAAATCCAAATACCCAGCTGAAAGAGGACTTTGTTAAAAATAGAAATGAAATGCCGGATCTACCTTTTTCAGGTGAGCATAGACGACGGGCTGCCGCAGCAGATGTGCGCGCGCTGCATCACCTTTTCAAACGATTCCCTGATATTCAGGAAACAGTGCAGAGACGCACAAGCCAGGCTATTGCAAGTGAAGCAGGAATGTGACCAAGTTCCAGAGACTGGGAACGGTGGAGCTGCAGCTAGCGGACACTGCGATACTGTGGACACACAGTTGGAGATAAAAGCTAAGGAGGACACAGAAGCCGATAATGATGATCTCAGTATTAAAAGTGAAACTGATGATGGAGTTGATGATGTATCTGACAATTTTAATAGTAATGGTTAGTTGCTGTGTTGTGTATTGGTGGGCTGTTGTTATTTTGCATTAATTAATTACTACTTTAGTAATTGAGTCGCCATTAGACTATTATTACTTGGCTTAAGACTTTTGGATGCTCGCCGTGGTTCTAGAATCCATGGAGTCACCATTATGTTAAAATTCTAATAAGATTTTTTTCGAAGTCTAAAAATTTGTCTAGTAAACAGTTAATACTTGTCAGTAGTCTGTCACAATCACAACTGTAGTACCTATTAAATAGGATGCACATCGATTAAGTAAACCATACTCGTATAATTATAATATTCTTATTGCGTCACCTGTAAACAGTAACTTGTGTAGAGTTATGATAAAATTAATGAATTAACAATATATCCGCATAAATCATGACATTTATTTTTTTACACTTTGATTTGACAGCTAAAAAATATTTAAGATAATGGCGACTCCATGGATTCTAGAACCACGGCGAGCATCCAAAAGTCCTAAGCCTAATTATTACATTACTGCACATTTTTGATTGATTTATATTATAACCAAGTTTAATCCTATATTTCCCAAGACAGAAAAGTCATAGATTGGGTAGCAATGCCCGTATCATGTCACGGTGCTCTTGTGCCCAAACATAGACAATGTAGGGGCTTATGAATTAATACTAATATCATTCAGATGCACATTGTCTGAGTGGCGTGTCTGCACATCTTACTACAGGAATGGTAATTGGCCAAACATTCTCTTGCAGGAACACTGATGAGGATGGGGGTGGGCGCACTTCACCAACTGGCTGTTGGGGCCGAGGCTGCGTCCCAGGACTCCCACACCCTCCCCAGGGTGGACCCTCTCTGTTGTGCGAGCCTCCAGCAACAGCCCAAGTTAAGGAGTTGTTTTGTCAGGCTTGTGCGCTTACCGATAGAAGACTCGGGCCGCAACTCGTACACTTGTGAGACTTGTCTCGTGACCTTTGATGATGTTTTATGTCTGAGCAACCACAGCTGCAATGATTCAGTTGAGAAATACAGTGTGGGCAAAGTCTGCAATGAAACTCCTAAAGAAACGTTTGAATGTGATATTTGTGGCAAAGACTTTGCCAATAAAGGGCATATAATAAGGCATCTTGCTACACACAATATCAAACAGGGTGAAGAAAAACTGTTCCCACATTCTTCTGATGATTTCAGCAAAGAAGACATTTCCTCCACTTACAGCAGTTTTCAGAAACTATTAGACAGCAAACCTGCTTCTGCTGGTCACATAGGTGAAAAAATAAATCCTATTTTTTTGTGTCTGTAATAATAATAATGTTCAATTAATATTTTAGATAACACCCAATTTTGTTGACAGAAGTGCTGAGCGTCGCGGAAGAGAATTCGCCGCCGGGAGCGCTGCACGCGTGCCTCACTTGTGGCTTAACATTTGACAGTGAATTAAGTCTCAGCAGTCACTGCCACAGACATACTACAAATAAATCTACATTTAATAGTGAAATAAGTACTGAAAGTGTTAGTGTTAAGAAAATATATTACTGTGATGTATGTGGACGACAATATGACCAGAAAAGACATTTAAGAAGACATATAGCCACCCACACGGACAAGAAGAGTTATACCTGTGTTGACTGCAAACAAACAACGACATATCCGTCTCAGTCAACTCTTCAGCTTAAGAATTCTGACTCTTTTTCTTGCAGCTTCTGTACAGGGAAGTTAAAGCTTAATTTAATTAGCCAGGAGCCAAATAGTGAAAATCTAAATTCGTGCAGTGACAGCTCACAAATGCACACTGATGAGAAGCCGTTCCGTTGTGAAATATGCAACGGACACTTTGCAGGGTTAAGTGAATTGAATGAACATAAAAGGATACACACAGGTGAGAAGCCATACAAATGTGTTACATGCAACAAACACTTTGCATGGCCAAGTGATTTGATTAAACATAAAAGGATACACACTGGTGAGAAGCCATATGCCTGTGATACATGCGGCAAATACTTTGCACAGCTAGGTAACTTAATTAGACATAAAAGGATACACACTGGTGAGGAGCCGTACAGCTGTGATATATGCCACAAACGATTTATTACTGCAGGTGAATTGACTTCGCACAAACGGAAACACACAAGTGAGAAGCCGATGCCCTATGTTTGTGAAATATGCAGCAAACAATTCAGTCACTCATCCGGCTTAACTTCACATTTGAGGACACACACAGGTGAGAAGCCGTATAGCTGTGATACATGCGGCAAATGCTTTGCACTGCTAGGCAACTTAATTAGACATAAAAGGATACACACAGGTGAGAAGCCGTACAAATGTGATACATGCAACAAGCACTTTGGAGATTCATCTGGCTTGACTCACCATAAACGGGTGCACACTGGTGAGAAGGCGTACAAATGTGATACATGCAACATGCACTTTGCAGATGTAACTAGCTTGCGTAGACATAAAAGGATCCACACAGGTGAGAAGCCGTACAGCTGTGATATATGCCACAAACGATTTATTACTGCAGGTGAATTGACTTCGCACAAACGGAAACACACAGGTGAGAAGCCGATGCCCTATGTTTGTGAAATATGCAGCAAACAATTCAGTCACTCATCCGGCTTAACTTCACATTTGAGGACACACACAGGTGAGAAGCCGTATAGCTGTGATACATGCGGCAAATGCTTTGCACTGCTAGGCAACTTAAATAGACATAAAAGGATACACACAGGTGAGAAGCCGTACAAATGTGATACATGCAACAAGCACTTTGGAGACTTATCTGGCTTGGCTAACCATAAACTGGTACACACAGGTGAGAAGGCGTACAAATGTGACAAATGCAACCAACACTTTGCATGGTTAAATAGCTTAATTAGACATAAAAGGATCCACACAGGTGAGAAGCCGTACAAATGTGATACATGCAACAAGCACTTTGGAGACATATCTGGCTTGGCTCACCATAAACGGGTACACACAGGTGAGAAGCCCTACGTTTGTGAAATATGCGGCAAACAATTCATTCGTTTATACAGATTAACTGTCCATATGAGGACGCACACAGGTGAAAAGACGTATAGCTGTGCTACATGCAAAATGCACTTTGCAGATTTAACTAGCTTGAGGGGACATAAAAGGATCCACAAAGGTGAGAAGCTGTATAGCTGTGATATATGTCACAAGAACTTTAGAAACTTAAGTGCCTTCACTTACCATAAACAGGTACACACTGGTGAGAAGCCCTACGTTTGTGAAATATGCAGCAAACAATTCATTCGGTTATACAGCTTAACTGTCCATATGAGGACGCACACAGGTGAAAAGCCGTATAGCTGTGATAAATGCAACAAACACTTTGCAGATTTAAGCAGCTTGAATATACATAAACGGGTACACACAGGCGAGAAGCCGTACAGCTGTGATACATGCAACAAGCACTTTACAGTGTCAAGTAGCTTGATTGCACATAAAAGAATACACACTGGTGAGAAGCCGTACAGCTGTGATATATGCCACAAACGATTCAGGGTTTCAGGTGAATTGACATTGCATAAAGGGAAACACACAGATGAGAAGCCCTATGTTTGTGAAATATGCAGCAAACAATTTAAGACTCCCATTGATTTGACTAAGCATAAACGGAGACACGGTGGCGAACGAACTTATGGTTGCGATGGTTGTGGCAGGGTCTTTTCACGAAAACAATCGCTGTCCAGTCACATGCTAAAACATCAAGCCGGAACATGTGTGTAATGATGCTGGGATAAATATTATTTAGCGGCTCACTTACGAAGGCATCGGAGTGAAGCTGTACAATAAGATTCTATTTAATCCGTCAGTTAGATGCGGATTGGGGATGTCGTATAATTTGGCTTGTCGTTCCCCCATGACTGAGGATCGTGGTCATCGTTGGAAGGCCTGCATCTGGAGTGGATGATTTGCCTCCATTGAGTCCTGTCCATTGCTTCCCTCGGAACCGTGCAAAACTTGGAAGATGACGGGTCCTTTATTTGATCGGTCCATCTGGTTGGAGATGGATTATAAATGGACAAAAGCAGATCATCAAACGTCCGTAGTGGGGGCTTGACATCGTCCCTCCTCGTTATTGACTTATTGAACACATTAGTAACGTCATTGGAAACTCCTAAGCACTGTGTCCCCGTAACTGGCGCCACTGAAGCCCTGAGAATATCCGGCTGACGCATACACCGACAGGGCGAGAGAGCCCTGGCCTGAGTGGATGAATCCCTAGAATTATCGGGAGCGCCTTGGGATTCAACCAACGAACATTTATATGTGGGTGGTAGCTGGTGTTGAAGCAGGCTTAGAACAGTACAGATAAAAAGTGACTCACTAAAATTGAATTTATGTTTACTTTTAAGTTAAATTAAGTTGTCAGCCTGACAAAGTACACTGGACAGGCGTCCCGCCTTCCTGAACATCTAGTGTATTGCAAACGATGATGAATTTGATATCGATTTCGTTTGTTACTTATCGCAAAATTGTATGGATACTGACACAGCGCCGCCAGCGGAACGTTTGCACAACTGGTCTCTCTAGGTACAATTCCGCGTTAATTCGCAAAGAAATCGATATCAACTTCATAATCGTTATAAATACATTAGACGTCCTGAATTTGTTTTTAAGTATCCATTAGCCACGCTCTGTTGCGATCGGAGACAAGGTTATGCTACGCATAAAAAAACGAAGCGTCATTCATCGTTGCGCTGTACTGCTGGGCCGGAAATTACATCGCTTAAAGCCGTGGAACATAGAAAGCATCTACACTTGTGGAATATGGTATCTGGAGCCGAGGAAGTGCAAGCTTATCTGCAGTCGCTGTGTCCTGAGGGAACCTGTACGGTGGAAGAGTTGAAGCCTAAGGGTAACTACAAGTCCTTCAAAATT
>BHDV01069820.1:29717-71913 GCA_005406045.1 Adoxophyes honmai | reverse complement strand
GGGCTAAAATAACCTTGCTTTGCTTGCAATTTTGTGAAACGCTGGATTGTAGGTAAATTAAAGTAAATTTTTGTTATTAATTATAAGATATTTCAGTTGTTATGTAATGTTATGTGATTTTTCTGATTTGTATGTGATTTTTCTGAATTGTACAGTGCTTTAGTTTATTGCTGTTATGCTGTATGAATTTTGTTTGTTATAAATAAATAAATAAATAAATATTAGAATAATACATACATATTTTCACGCCCATGCCAATAGGGGTAGGCAAAGCACATGAATTCGAAAATCCAGTGCCACGTTTAGCAATTTCGGGGTAACCAGGTGGTTAAACGTGATATTGCAGTGACAGGTTGCTAGCCCATCGCCCACAATACACTAACCCTTTTCCAGAGTCGACTCTTACGCCACCCACGGGACGAAAGGGGGAGGTGCTATTCTAGCCCGGCACCACACGGCACCATTAGAATAAGCCTATTGGAATTAATATTACACGTATTAAGTACATAAATGTTATTAGAGTGAAGCTGTACAACAAGATTCTATTTAATCCGTCAGTTAGATTGCGGGAAAATGTGGCACCTATCCTCCTGTATGCTCATAACTCATAACCGGCGCCACTGAAATCCTGAGAATGTCCGGCTGTCGCAGAGACTAGTTGGGAGAAATTCAATAGAGAGATCTCTCCAAGCAGATGTTATGCCTTGGGACCGAACTCCACAGAGAGTTGTAAGTGGGATTTATGCAATCGATCATCGAAACTTCGTTAGCGCGATGTAGATCGTTTAGTTCAGCTAGTCGACGGTTGTGGCGCTGGAGTGCTACAGACTGACAGGGTGAGGAGGCGCTGGGCTGAGTGGATGAATACCTAGAATTATCGGGAGTGCCTTGGGATTCAACCAACAGACATTGGTTAAGGCCCTGCGTAGACGACAGACTATCCGTGACGGACTTTTTAGTATGTGAAAATAGAACCTATGGAATTAGGGGCAGCGCATAGGCACACTTTTTGTGCCATCGAGTCTGCGGCGCATAAAAAGTCTGCATGGATTGTATGAAATGTGCGCCAGACTATTTGCGCGTCGTGTGCGTTAATGCATAAAATTCCATAGGCTCTATTTTAACAGACTAAAGTCTGTCGTCGGTCCCGCCATTATAACAGTGGCAGTTGTGCAAACGTTCCGCTGGCGGCGCTGTCTCAGTTTCCATACAATTTTGCGATAACTCGCAAATGAATTCGTTAACGACTGCATGATCGATTTGAACGCACTAGACGTACTGAATTTTTATTTTATTATTTAAGTATCTATTAGCCATGCTCTGTCGCCATCGGAGACGAGGTTTATTAGAATTAATATTACACATATTAAGTATGTACTTAAATGTTAGCCGTTAAAAAGTATAATTATGTTTAATTAAGGCAGCCTATTGGTTTTTTTTTTGTTCAATATAGAGTTTCATTATATTAAGTCAATTGTTGTTTTTGAGTATACTACCTGCGTGAGAAGGCAAAATATAAGAAAAAAAATCCTGCCCCGTGTCTCCGTCAGGTGTGGTGCCGAATATTCGGTATTGTTGCCGACTAGGTACTTTACTTATTTAGTTCGCGACTAATCAGGTCGGGTGATGCATTTGGTATCGGATTAGTTGGCGTGCACGGCTAGTCGTCCCCTCTCTAATGATAGTCTGATTGGCCACGAGCGAATAGTTTAATAGTACACCGCGACAGTGTTGCCACCTGCTGGGTTTAAAAGTCACTAAACATTTTTCGAAATATCGCTAGATTGTAGAAAATGTCTTCCAAAAATCACTAAATGTATGGAATACCAGCTATATTAACTGAAAAAAAATCACTGAAATGTATGAAACGCCTGAAAAAAAAGTCACTAACATAATCCCAAAAGTCACTAGATTTAGCGACAAAGTCAAGGTGGCAACACTGCCGCGAAGTTGCCTCAGAAATGAACAATTGTTTGCACAAGATTTACGCTTCTGCAGTCTCAGATAAATAATTTTGTATGTGATAACAGATCGAGCCCAGTAGAGCGGAGCTGCGGAGCACGACCATTCTCAAGAAATTATGTCGGTGCGTATTTGTAATAGGTACGACGCTTCAGATTTTTCAAGACCAATTGCTGGTGGGTAGGTAAATAATTAATAAATATATGCATACATATTCACACGCCTGTATTCCCAGAAGGAGTAGGCAGAGCACATGAATTCAAAAATCCAATGCCACGTTTAGCATATTCAGGGTAACCAGATGGTCAAACGTGATATTGTGGAGACAGGTCGCTAGCCCATCGCCCACAATACACCAACCCTTTCCCAGAGTCGACTCTTTCGACACCCACGGGAAGAAAATGGGAGGCGCTAAATAAAATAATAATAATTAATAATGATCAGTTAATTAAATACTTAATCATTACTATTATTACTATACTTTAGACCTTTAATACTTAAAAGATGGTAAACAATCTTGACATGTCTTTTTATTGAAATACACAGTCTAAAAATAAAATCGTTACACTACATATACAATTCAATTATGAAAGTAAATGATTTTTTCATACCTCAATTGTAAAATGTAAAGATTTGGATTTATAAAGTGTATGTTTAAATAAAAAGACACGTCAAGATTGTTTACCATCTTTTAAGTACCTAAAGGTCTCTAGTATAGTGTACTGTAGTAATTTTAACCCGGCTTCAAAAGTTTTAATACTATTTGGCGTTTCCAAGTTTTTGTGTTTAAGCTGGTGGCCTTGTAGCCAATGCTTTAAATAAATTAAAAAAAAAAAAAAAGATTTGGCGGAACACCTATCATGGAGGTTTGCGCGGGAAACTGACAAGAGTAAGACGAACTTTGCTTTTCAATTCAATTAATTAAAATGTACATACATACATACATACATATACTCACGCCTGTATTCCCATGAGGGGTAGGCAGAGCACATGGATTCAAAATCCAGTGCCACGTCTAGCAAATCCAGGGTAACCAGATGATTAAACGTGATATTGCGGTGACAGGTTGCTAGCCCACCGCCCACAATACACTAACCCTTTCCCAGAGTCGACTCTTACGACACCCACGGGAAGAAAAGGGGAGGTGCTATTCTAACCCGGCACCACACGGGTATTATTTATTTTATTAAAATGTAGTGGCTATTATTGTGTTAGTGTGGTGGAATTAGTGCAACAATGTATCAATTATCCATGAACATTAAAGGGAATGTGAAAAGTAATGGAATCCTCCCCGCGATTACGTCTGCTTTGGACTATTCATTTCAACATTTTGAATGCGTACTTCACTACCCTCGCATTCTAAAGATTTAGGTTAATAAGTTAGGTTAGGTTTTAGGTTTAGCCATAGAGGATCCTCTATGGGTTTAACAAAAATGTATATTAGTATAAAAAAAAAAACCGACTTCAAATCTATACTAATATAGTAAAGCTGAAGAGTTTGTTTGTTTGTTTGAACGCGCTAATCTCGGGAACTACTGGTGCGAATTGAAAAATATTTTTTGTGTTGGATAGACCATTTATCAAGGTAGGCTTTAAGCTATATAACATCACGCTACGACCAATAGGACCGAAGAAACAGTGGAAAATGTAGGAAAAACGGGGAAAATTTGTCACTATTCCACGCGGACGGAGTCGCGGGCACAGCTAGTTAGCAATATTTTGAAAGTATTTTGTTTACTGAATGTAAAATCTTGACTTCATCAACAAATTACCGAAAACGCCGTACATCTCCATATAAAATTTGAAGAGTTCCCTCGATTCCTCCAAGATCCCATCATCAGATCCTGGTTTCGTGCCAATGGGACCAATTTCGAGTTATACCATTTCGATTAAAAAAAAAATTTTGAAAATCGGTCCACGGGTTTTCGAGATATCGAGTAACATACACACAAAAAAAAAAAAAAAAATTAGGTCGAATTGATAACCTCCTCCTTTTTGAAGTCGGTTAAAAATAATATTACCTCAGACTAGGCTGTATGGCGCTAAAGCCTTTGCCTTTTCCTTAAAGGAAAGAAAATAAAGAAAAAATGTCACCTTTCATATGCCATTCATGATTCTGATTCATTCATGAGCAATTCATGAGCCTTTCATTTCATGTTGAGTTGAGTGTGAGTTTGAGTGTTTGAGTTATGAGTTATGAGTTGACGGCATCGATGCAAACTTCATTAATTCACGTAAATATTATTAAATTCGCATCGGGATAAGTAAAGTATTTCTGCTTTCCTCTTCGTTACGTTTTGCTTTAAAAATGGATTTTGATGCTGTCTGTCGAACTTGCTTGGCTACTGAAAACTTAAATCCTATTTACGTGAAATCAGTTGATCCTAAACTTTTTTCTGAAGCTATTTTCATCACCACCGGCCTAAAAGTAAGTAACTCCTGACTGATTCTTCATAATAATATCAAGAAATCCAAATACCCAGCTGAAAGAGGACTTTGTCAAAAATAGAAATGAAATGCCGGATCTACCTTTTTCAGGTGAGCATAGACGACGGGCTGCCGCAGCAGATGTGCACGCGCTGCATTATCTTTTCAAACGATTCCCTGATGTTCAGGAAACAGTGCAGAGACGCACAAGCCAGGCTATTGCAAGTAAAGCAAGAACAAGACCAAGTTCCAGAGACTGGGAACAGTGGAGCTGCAGCTAGCAGACACTGCGATGCTGTGGACACACAGTTAGAGATAAAAGCTGAGGAGGACACAGAAGCCGATGATGATGACCTCACTATTAAAAGTGAAGCTGATGATGGGGTTGATGATGTATCTGGCAAGTGTAATAGTAATGGTTAGTTGCTGTGTTGTGTGTTGGTGGGCTGTTGTTATTTTGCATTAATTAGTCACTACTTTAGTAATTGACTCGTCATTAGACTATCATTACATTAGTGCACATTTTTGATTGCTTTATTACTAAGTTTAATCCTATGTTTCCCAAGACAGCAAAGATACAGATTGAGTAGCAATGCCTGTATCATGTCACGGTGCTCTTGTGCCCAAACATGGAAGATGTAGTGTCTTATGAATAGGCTTAGGACTTTTGGATGCTCGCCATGGTTCTAGAATCCACAGAGTAGCCATTTATGTTAAAATGTTAAGAGGAAATATGCCGGTCGAGGGAATTGAAAAATAGGTATTTGCTAAATCTATTGCTGTCGCACCGTGACCTGCCCAGACGACGTCGAGTGCGATAAGAACAACTACAGCTCGGATCGAAAATGCCTATGAAAATTATTCAAAAACAACGTTTCGTAGTCCCCTGATTTCTTCTCCAAAATTCAACCAATTAAATATGTTTTTTCATTAAATGTTCAAATAATGTCATAACTGTGTTCCTATGTTCTTATATTTTGATATAATTATGTTAAAATGAATATGTTTACAAGATAGGTATAAATATTAACAATTACGTAATAATAAAACTATACATATAATACTATAAAAAATTAAATTCTTGAATTTCGCCAGCCCGAGGTAGCGATCCCAGTATGCTTGCGGCATTCCCTCGCTGTACGGCTATGCTCAGTCTCTGAGCGAAAAAAGTCCCGGCCCTGAGGTCTCCTGAGACGCTAATAAGTTTATCCGACACCTCACGAACAAACTTTTTGGTGTCGGATGACCACGGATGTTAAAATTGGTTTCTAGAGGTTTGAACATGATGGAAAAAACTTACCAATTTTTCATGTTTTTGAAGGTTAATATCTCCTTTAATAATTCAATAATGAAAAAAAGGAAAACATAGGAACATGCTAATATATGATTAGATTGTTGATGTAAAAAATCATTGTTCTACGGGTAATATCCAGCGAGGAATCAGGGGACTATGTTTCCATACAAAATATGACCGCTCCATTTCCTCTTAAATAAGATTTTTTTCTAAGTCTAAAAAATAGTCTAGTAAAATATGTACTAGCTTAAACATAATAATTTACTTTAATTGATTAAAACTAAAATATCTTCTCGCAGCTAATATGTATGTTTTATTCGGGACTATTGAAACTCCGATGAAGTACTGTAACTTGTGTAGAGTTACGATAAAATTAATTAGTAACTGATATAATATGCATAAAACATGACAATTATATTTACACTTTAATTTGACGTTGACATAAAATATTTAAGATAATGGCGACTCCATAGATTCTAGAACCACGGCGAGCATCCAAAAGTCCTAAGCCTACTTATGAATTAATACTAATATCATACAGATGCACATTGTCTGAGTGGTGTGTCCACACATCTTACTACAGGAATGGTAATTGGCCAAACATTCTCTTGCAGGAGCACTGATGAGGATGGGGGTGGGCGCAATTCACCAACTGGCTGATGGGACCGAGGCTGCGTCCCAGGACTCCCACACCCTCTCCAGGGTGGACCCTCTCTGTCGTACAAACCTTCAGCAACAGCCCAAGTTAAGGAGTAGTTTTGTCAGGCTTGTGCGGTTACCGATAGAAGGCTTGGGCCGCAACTCGTACACTTGTGAGACTTGTCTCGTGACCTTTGATGATGTGTCATGTCTGAGCAACCACAGCTGCACTGATTCAATTGAGAAATACTGTGTGGGTAAAGTCTTCAATGGAGGTCCTAAAGAAACATTTGAATGTGGTATTTGTGGCAAACACTTTGCCAATGAAGAGCATGTAATAAGGCATCTTGTTACACACAATATCAAACAGGGTGAAGAAAAACTGTTCCCACATTATTTTGATGAAAGAAGACATTTCCTCCACTTACAGCAGTTGTCAGAAACTATTAGACACCAAACCTGCTTCTGCTGGTCACATAGGTAAAAAACGAATTCCAGTTTTTTTTGTGTCTGTAATAACTAATAATAATAATGTTCAATTAACATTTAGCAAACACCTCATTTTTTCGACAGAAATGCTGAGCGTCGCGGAAGAGAATTCGCCGCCTGGAGAGCTGCACGCGTGCCTCACTCGTAGCTTAACATTTGACAGTGAATTAAATCTCAGCAGTCACCGCCACGAACATACTACAAATAAATCTACATTTAATTGCGATATGAGTACTGAAAGTGTCAGTGTAAAGAAAATATATCACTGTGATGTATGTGGACGACAATATGACCAGAAAAGACATTTAAGAAGACATATACCCACCCACATGGACAAGAAGAGTTATATCTGTGTTGACTGCAAACAAACGACCACACATCCGTCTTGGTCAACTCTTCAGCTTACAAACTCTGACTCTTTTTCTCGCAGCTTCTGTACAGGGAAGTTGGAGCTTAATTTAACTAGCCAGGAGCCAAATAGTAAAAAACGGAATTCATGCGGTGACAGCTCACAAATGCACACTGTTGAGAAGCGACTCTGCTGTAAAATATGCAATAAATGGTTCACACGGTCATACTTGCCTGTACATATGAGGTTACACACAGGTGAGAAGCCGTACCGCTGTGACACATGCAACAAACACTTTACATCGTCAAGTACCTTAATTGCCCATAAAAGTATACATTCAGCTGTGATATATGTCTGATATGTGCCTTAGTGAGGAGCAAGCTGGAGGTATCGTAGATTGTATGGAGCTCCTTCGAATCAATGTATGCCTTACTTCTTGAGAAGGTACAGAAGGCGTTTCTCAGGTTCCTATACAAAAAAGTATTCGGAGACTACCCGTATCTGTACCCGACCAAATATCTTCTCGGTTCCCTCGGGTATAACTCCTTGGAGGTGAGGCGGAACTTCCAAGCCATTACCACGGCGTGTAGAGCTCTGCGCGGTGAGACGGACTGTCCTGAACTTGTCGCAGGTTTCGTGCGGCTGTCCGTCCCTGATGTCCCGCGGATAGCTCTCCGGCCGCCCTTCGGACCCGTGGCACCCCTGGTAAGCCCCCCTGGGGGAGACATCAGGAATCTTTAATACCGATGTCTCCCCTGGCTTGGGGAGACATCGGTACTGGGTTTTGAATTATATTTCGAGAACTCGTGTATCCCCTGTCACCATCCTGTCACATATGACTTAGGGGGTGGTGATTATTTTCCCAAAATCGATTTTTTTAATAGCAATTTTTCCATTATCTTTGCTCTTTGGATTTATTTTTGCCTATTGTTTGTAAACTATACTTATATAAAATTGTATTTATAATTTAAGTTTCGTGACGACTTGGTTAAACTGTAATGTTACGTAAGCTTTTTCTGTCAATAAATAAATAAATATATAAGAAAAGCTTTGCAAATATGCATATTTTTGGACCTACCGGATCCGGTGAGTCAGTGCCGGATCCGGTGACGGATCCGGTAAGGCAAAAAATACGCGAAAAATGCGTCAGAAACGTGACAAAATGTGGCAGAAACAGCAGACGAAAATATAGATTCCGATTACGATTCTGATATTTCTGATTCCTTGTCATTATTGCTAATAGAAAAAAAAACATTACATTAAAAGAGGAACTAAAAAATCAAATCCTGCAAGAAAAAAAAGGGTATAGGGGGAAAGTTAAAGCTAAAAAGTCTAAAAACGAAAAATATTATGAGAAAATACTTAACAAGGAAATGACTGCGAGCGTATGAAGTAGAAGGAGTAAAAGGAAAACACTTGACGCTGATCTGCTGTTACTTAATGGCGATTAGGCCAACCAGTGTTGAGGCAGAAAGGGCCTTTTCTGCTGCAGGTTATGTTTGTAGTGCTATCAGACGCAGATTAGGAGACAGTACAATCAACACTGTATGTTTTCTTTGATAGTTTTATCAGGCACAGAAATAATATTCACTCGTATTTTTGCATTGCAAAAAATAAATGCTTCTGATTTAATTGTTTCTTCGGATTTACGCACTGAAGTTGATGTTATAAGTATACAAATTAAAAAGATTATTTAGTAACTTAAGTATGTGTAGTGTAGATTATCAATAAGAGTTTAATAGTATTATTACTTAAGTACTTCCAGATATTTACAGCAATAAGTGAGAGTCAGACTGATTATTTACTTAATTATTTAGAATATAGAGAGGATGGATGAAAGAAGATTGACTAAACAGATTTATACGGGAAGTGTGAATGGGTGTGTTGGGAGGGGAAGACCTAGACGGACGTTCCGTGACCAAATCGCGGACATTTTAGAAACGGGTCGGGTCAAGAGTACCCGAAATCGACGAGCATGTATGAAGAGACTAATGAATGTGGATGAAGCAAAAGAAGTATGCCAGGATCGTAGCAAGTGGAACAAAGTGGTCTCTGCCTACCCCTGTGGGAAAGAGGCGTAACTGTATTAATGTACCTATGTATGTATTATTTAGAATAGTTTCATAATTTTCATTTAGTACAAATAGTACCAAAAAATACAATTAATAGATAAGTTTGTATCAAAAAATATAATTAATTTCCATAAACACATATTTCACTTTTCTTTATACCTCTATATTAAGTATTATCAAAACTAAAAATCACTAAATACTAGGCCCTAAGTACCTAACTTAACAATCCGGTGAAATCCGGCCGGATTGAAAATGATACCGGATTGCAATCCCTATTTGCAAAATTATCTCGCTTGACTTACCATAAACAGAAACACACAGGTGATAAACCATACAGCTGTGATACATGCAACAAACACTTTACATGGTTAAGTAGCTTATTTAGACATAAAAAGATACACGCAGATGAGAAGCCGTACCGCTGTGATACATGCAACAAATAGTTTGGAGATTTAACTAGATTGATTAAACATAAACAGATACACACAGGTGAGAAGCCATACGGCTGTGATACATGCTAGATGCACTTTAGAGACTTAACATATATACATATACATATTCTCACGCCTGTATTCCCAAGAGGGGTAGGCAGAGCACATGAATTCAAAAATCCAGTGCCACGTTTAGCAGTTTCAGGGTAACCAGATGGTCAAACGTGATATTGTGGTGACAGGCTGCTAGCCCATCGCCCACAATACACCAACACTTTCCCAGAGTCGACTCTCGACACCCACGAGAAGAAAGTGGGAGGTGCTAAATAAAATAATAATTAATAATGATCAATTAATTAAATAATCGTTACTATTATTACTAGTGTACTGTAGTAACTTTAATCCGGCTTCAAAAGTTTTAATACTATTTGGCGTTTGCAAGTTGGTGTGTTTAAGCTGGTGTCCTTGTAGCCAATGCTTTATATAAATTAAAAAAAAAAAAGTATTTGGCGGACTAGCCTGTCGGAGTTTTGCGCGGGAAACTGACAGAGTAGGACGCTCTTTGCTTTTCAATTCAATTAATTAAAATGTAGTGGCTATCATAGTGTTAGTGTGGTGGAATTAGTTCAATAATGTGTCATTTAACCATGAACATTAAAGGGAATGTGAAAAGTAAAGGGAATCGGCCCTCGCGATTACGTCTGCTTTGGACTGTTTATCTCGCGCTAAACTTCATTGAGCATTAGAATGCGTACTTCACTACCCTCGTACCCTCGCATTCTAATGATTTAGGTTAAGTTAGGTTAGGTTTTAGTTAGATTTAGCTACATCTGCGTATTCTGAATACAACAGTTAACGGTTAAGCTGATGGCCTTGTAGCCAATGCTTTAAATTAAAAAAAAAAACTATCACCTGTCAGGGAGGTTTGCGCGGGAAACTGACAAGAGTATGACGAACTTTGCTTTTCAATTCAATTAATTAAAATGTAGTGGCTATTTTTGTGTTAGTGTGGTGGAATTAGTGCAATAATGTATCAATTATCCATGAACATTAAAGGGAATGTGAAATCTAATGGAATCCCCCCCGCGATTACGTCTGCTTTGGACTGTTCATTTCGTGCTAAACTTCATTGAACTTTAGAATGCGTACTTCACTACCCTCGTACCCTCGCATTCTAAAGATTTATGTTAATAAGTTAGGTTAGGTTTTAGGTTTAGCAAAAATGTATATTAGTAAAATAATATTACCTCAGACTAGGCTGTATGGCGCTAAAGCCTTTGCCTTTTCCTTAAAGGAAAGAAAAGAAGAAAAAAAGTTGAGTTGACGTTGACGGCAACGGCATCGGCCGCATCGGTGCAAACTGCATTAATTCACGTTTTTACGTAAATATTATTAAATTCGCATCGGGATAAGTAAAGTATTTCTGATTTCCTTTTCGTTACGTTTTGCTTTAAAAATGGATTTTGATGCTGTCTGTCGAACTTGCTTGGCTACTGAAAACTTAAATCCTATTTACGTTAAATCAGTGGATCCCAAACGTTTTTCTGCTGCTATTCTCATCACCACCGGCCTAAAAGTAAGTAACTCTAACTCCTGACTGATTCTTCATAATAATATCAAGAAATCCAAATACCCAGCTCAAAGAGGACTTTGTTAAAAATAGGAATGAAATGCCGGTTCTACCTTTTTCAGGTGAGCATAGACGACGGGCTGCCGCAGCAGATGTGCGCGCGCTGCATTACCTTTTCAAACGATTCCCTGATATTCAGGAAACAGTGCAGAGACGCACAAGCCAGACTATTGCAAGTAAAGCAGGAATGTGACCAAGTTCCAGAGACTGGGAACGATGGAGCTGCAGCTAGCGGACACTGCGATGCTGTGGACACACAGTTAGAGATAAAAGCTGAGGAGGACACAGAAGCCGATGATGATGATCTCACTATTAAAAGTGAAACTGATGATGGGGTTGATGATGTATCTGACAATTTTAATAGTAATGGTAAGTTGCTGTGTTGTGTATTGGTAGGCTGTTGTTATTTTGTATTAATTAATCACTACCTTAGTCACCATTAGACTATTATTACATTACAGCACATTTTTGATGGATTTATTACCAAGTTTAATCCTATGTTTCCCAAGACAGAAAAGTAGCAATGCCTGTATCATGTCACGGTGCTCTTGTGCCGGAACATGGAAGATGTAGTGGCTTATGAACTAATACTAATATCATACAGGTGCACATTGTCTGAGTGGTTTGTCCACACATCTTACTACAGGAATGGTAATTGGCCAAACATTCTCTTGCAGGAGCACTGATGAGGATGGGGGTGGGCGCTCTTCACCAACTGGCTGTTGGGGCCGAGGCTGCGTCCCAGGACTCCCACACCCTCCCCAGGATGGACCCTCTCTGTTGTGCGAGCCTCCAGCAACAGCCCGAGTTAAGGAGTTGTTTTGTCAGGCTTGTGCGCTTACCAATAGAAGACTTGGGCCGCAACTCGTACACTTGTGAGCCTTGTCTCGTGACCTTTGATGATGTGTTATGTCTGAGCAACCACAGCTGCACTGATTCCGTTGAGAAATACAGTGTGGGCAAAGTCTGCAATGAAGCTCCTAATGACACATTTGAATGTGATATTTGTGGCAAAGACTTTGCCAATAAAGGGCATATAATAAGGCATCTTGCTACACACAATATCAAACAGGGTGAAGAAAAACTGTTCCCACATTCTTCTGATAATTTCAGCAAAGACATTTCCTCCACTTACAGCAGTTGTCAGAAACTATTAGACAGCAAACCTGCTTCTGCTGGTCACATAGGTAAAAAACGAATTCCTATTTGTTTTATGTGTCTGTCTGTAGTAATAATAATGTTCAATTAAGATTTTAGATAACACCCCATTTTTTTGACAGAAGTGCTGAGCGTCGCGGAAGAGGATTCGCCGCCGGGAGCGCTGCACGCGTGCCTCACTTGTGGCTTAACATTTGACAGTGAATTAAGTCTCAGCAGTCACCGCCACGGACATACCACAAATAAATCTACATTTAATTGTGAAATAAGTACTGAAAGTGTTAGTGTTAAGAAAATATATTACTGTGATGAATGTGGACGAAAATATGACCAGAAAAGACATTTAAGAAGACATATAGCCACCCACATGGACACGAAGAGTTATACCTGTGTTGACTGCAAACAAACAACGACATATCCGTCTCAGTCAACTCTTCAGCTTAAGAATTCTGACTCTTTTTCTTGCAGCTTCTGTACAGGGAAGTTAAAGCTTAATTTAATTAGCCAGGAGCCAAATAGTGAAAATCTAAATTCATGCAGTGATAGCTCACAAATGCACACTGATGAGAAGCCGTTCCACTGTGAAATATACAACAGACACTTTGCAGGGTTAAGTGACTTGAATGAACATAAAAGGATACACACAGTTAAGAAGCCATACAAATGTGTTACATGCAACAAACACTTTGCTTGGCCAAGTGACTTGAATATACATAAAAGGATACACACTGGTGAGAAGCCGTATGGCTGTGATACATGCGGCAAATACTTTACACAGCTAGGTCACTTAATTAGACATAAAAGGATACACACAGGTGAGAAGCCGTACAAATGTGATATATGCCACAAACACTTTGCAGGGTCAAGTGACTTCAAAAAACATAAAAGGATACACACAGGTGAGGAGCCGTACACCTGTGATATATGCCACAAACACTTTGGATGGCCATGTGACTTGATTAGACATAAAAGGATGCACACAGATGAGAAGCCCTACGTTTGTGAAATATGCAGCAAACAATTCAGTCAGTTAGCCGGCTTAACTTTACACACGAGGACACACACAGGTGAGAAGCCGTTCCGCTGTGAAATATGTGAGAAACGCTTTAGACAAAAAGCTCACTTGAATAAACATAAACGAGTACACACAGATGAGAAGCCGTTCAGCTGTGATACATGCAACAAACTATTCAAAGACTCATCATCCTTACAGTTGCATAAATGGGTACACACTGTTGAGAAACCATACAAATGTGATACATGCAACAAACAATTTAGGTGGTCAAGTGAGTTGATTAGACATAAAAGGATACACACTGGTGAGAAGCCGTACAGCTGTGATAAATGCCACAAACGATTTATTACTGCAGATAAATTGACTTCACATAAACGGAAACGCACAGGTGAGAAGCCGAAGCCCTTCGTTTGTGAAATATGCGGCAAACAATTCGGTCTGTTATTCGATTTAACTTTACACATGAGGACACACACAGGTGAGAAGCCGTATAGCTGTGATACATGCGGTAAATACTTTTCAGGGCTAGGCAGCTTAATTAAACATAAAAGGATACACACAGGTGAGAAGCCGTACAAATGTGATACATGCAACATGCACTTTGCAGATTTAACTAACTTGAGTGTACATAAAAGGATACACACTGGTGAGAAGCCGTACAGCTGTCATATATGCCACAAACGATTTAGGTATTCTGGTGAATTGACTTGTCATAAACGGAGACACACAGGGGAGAAGCCCTACGTTTGTGAAATATGCAGCAAACAATTCATTCAGTTATACAGCTTAACTGTCCATATGAGGACGCACACAGGTGAAAAGCCGTATAGCTGTGATACATGCAACAAACACTTTGCAGGGTTTAATGCCTTTACTACACATAAAAGAATACACACAGGTGAAAAGCCGTACAAATGTGATATATGCAACAAACACTTTGCAGGTTCAGGTAACTTGATTAGACATAAAAGGATACACACAGGTGAGAAGCCGTACTCCTGTGATGCATGCAACAAACACTTTGCAGATTTAAGTAGCTTGGCTAACCATAGACGGGTACACACAGGCGAGAAGCCGTATAAATGTGATACATGCAACAAACACTTTGCACAGCTAGGTAGCTTAATTAGACATAAAAGGATACACACAGGTGAGAAGCCGTACCGCTGTGATACATGCAACATGCCCTTTGCAGATGCAACTAGCTTGCGTGGACATAAAAGGATCCACACTGGTGAGAAGCAGTTCAGCTGTGATATATGCCACAAACGATTTAGGTCTTCAGGTGAATTGACTTTGCATAAACGGAAACACACAGAAGAGAAGCCCTACGTTTGTGAAATATGCAGCAAACAATTCAGTCAATTAGCTGTCTTAACTTCACATTTGAGGACACACACAGGTGAGAAGCCGTATGGCTGTGATACATGCGGCAAATACTTTTCACTGCTAGGCAACTTAATTAGACATAAAAGGATACACACAGGTGAGAAGCCGTACAAATGTGATACATGCAACAAGCACTTTGCAGATTTAAGTAGCTTGACTAACCATAAACTGAAACACTGATGAAAAGTCGTATAGCAGCGTTATATGCTATAAACACTGCATTTTGAAGCACCTTGATTAATCATAAAAGGACACACAGGTGAGAAGCCCTACATCTGTGATTCATTTCAATTCAGTCAGTTATTGTAATATATTCTCATTAAAACATTATATTTACGAATTTAATCATTTTTTTTGTGAAGTCATTCAACGTTGAACGTCAAAAGTCAGACAGACCTTAGGGGTATACGGTATACCCTCAGAGCAGAAACAAAGAAGGAACACCACGAAGTGGAGGAAGTTAAACACCCCCTCCCCGCGAAATGTCACGCGCTTCTTTATAGGGAAATCTAGTTACCACATCTCTTTGTTTCTGCTCTTGCCTCAGGTCTCCCTCCCAAAACCTTGCAATTTGCTCTTAATTCTGCGCTCTTACTGTCGTCTGCAGCATCTGGTCAATACGTCGCTTGCAGCTCTCGCCGCCGTCAGTGTTCATCAGATAGTGGACCGGACCCAGTACTCGCACAAGTTCCGAATGTCCAGATAATTCTAGGGCTGAATACCAGTCCCAGAAAAGGCTTGGTTCACGTAGCGCATTACACGAGGGCGATTCTTGCCTTATTAAAACAGTTTCGCAATGAGAGTCCTAAACGTAGTGATTCGCCGCTCGATTCGTACTTGCCAGTGGGGGCATCTGCGGCGCGCCGCGGCGCTTGCTCAGGGTCCGGAAATCCGACACCAGCGACGCCTCCGCGGTACAGAGTCGTTACTAGGTAGTTTATACGGCTCTAGTAACTCGTTTAGGGCTTCCATTAGCGCTAAATTGCTAAAGGGCAGACGAGGTAGTCGTGGTCTAGCTTCGGGGGTAGACCGATATTGTTGAATTGCGTCTTCCAAAGCCGTCCTCAGTTGCTCAATAGCCTGGGTACTTACGCTAATATCCGCGCGATCCATGTCCAGTTCGTTGAAGCATTCGTATCATACTGAGCTAAAAGATTTAGTGACCCAAGTTAGCTAGTGAACTAAAATCTATCTAAATATAAGTATAAAAGGAGAAACTGACTGACTGACATATCAACGCACAGCCTAAACGGCTAAACGTAGGCAATTGAAATTTGGAAGGGACGTAGCTTAGGTACCGTAGAGGTGCACTAAGAAAGGAATTCCCGATATTCCCACGGGAACGGGAATTAGCGGGGAAATCCCGTTGTATGAAAAATCTAAACCGCTTAAGTTAGACGCTTGAAATTTGGCATGCAGGTACCTTAGTAAACTTAAAGCTTAGTTGCAACGGGATATTGCGAATCCGTACTAATTACTAATATATAAATGTGAAAGTGTGTTTGTTTGTTTGTTTGTTTGTTTGTTTGTCCGTCTTTCACGGCTAAACGGAGCGATGGATTGACGTGATTTTTTAGGTAGAGATAGTTTAGGGCACGGAGAGTGACATAGGCTACTTTTTATCCCGGAAAAAATTGATGTTCCCGAGGGAAAACAAAAATATAGCTTGCTTGATAGATCGATATCGATCGATGATAGATCGATATCAATCGATAACCAATCGATAGATGATAGATCGATGGCGCCGTGTGTCGTTTGAAACGAGAAGTTTTCTTATAGTTGTGCTTTATACCGCAATATAACCGAGTTCCACGCGGGCGGAGCCGCGGGCGGAAAGCTAGTATTGTATAAATATACTTTTCGCCCCCTACTGAACTACTGAGTTAGTGGACTGTGGACTACATCAACTGAACTACATAGTTCATTTGAATCAGTCGTGAGCTACTCATGTCTAGTGAAAAGGAAAGTTCATAGTGAAATTACGGAACTACTCACGTTTGTTGTACCGAAATTAGCTCGACATGTTTCGGGTCAAAAAGGGAAATTAAGAAAGAAGGGAGCTAAGTAGGTTTCAATAGCTAAGTCCACAATAGTGCGCTTTCACGTTCACCTTGCGTCTTCCTCTGACCTCTGACGCATGCCCGTGCAACCACAGCGCATGCGCTGAAACTAGATCCGTCCTCAATGAAGACGCGCTGGCGGCATGCGCTGTTGGTGGTTACATGGGCATGCGTTTGAGGAAGACGCAAGGCGAACCCGAAAGCGCACTGGTGTGGACATAGCTAATAAGAAAACTGTCGATTATCATGTGAATGGAATGAGAAACAGTTGTTAACAAGTTGAGTGTGTTTTTATTAAAATACTATAACTAGTGTATGCAATAGTGTTAAAATTGGCCAGGTGTTGAGGAACAAAAAATTAAAAAAATTGCGTTACAATTTGCTTCGTTTGTGGTAGAAGTTCTACTATTCGACGGTAGGTGGCGCTAAGGCGCTACATGTGGAACAGTTGTAATTTCAAATTCCGATGATTGCTGACGATAGGCTGATGATTTTACCTATCAAACACGTTTAACGTTACGCCCCGTTCACATTTGGCTGTCGTGTTGTGTTGTGACGCGTCAGAAGGGTATCGGTTTCATACATTTTGTTCTGTAGCGTTCACACTTATAAGATGCGATGTGTTAGGTACTCTGTGGATGTGTTGTGACGGCTTGTGTTGTGTCGCGACAAAAGCGATCCCGATCCGCGACAGAAAGGGTGAGGCGCGGGGGGCGGGGCTATGACGCGTCAGATAAGTGTGCACGCGGTATCTGTTGTATTGTGACGCGTCGGAGCTGCACGATATAGAAAAAGAACTACTTATTGAATACGTACGAGGATAAAAAAAATATTTACAATAAAGTATTGCTAAATTGGAGAAATAATCATCCAAAAATGGCTAAATATATGGAAAAAAGTTGCTGACATTATCCCAAAAGTTGCTAGTTTTAAGCTACAAAGATGGTAACACTGGTCTACGCGTCACAACACGACAGACAAATGTGAACGATCGCCGTTACGACAGATTGCAACACAACACAACACGACAGCCAAATGTGAACGGGGCTTTATGCTGCTGTCAGGAGTCATTGGCAGTAATGGTTGCTAACCTAAAAGCGACCTGTGTTGCCATCAAAAAAAAGTTGAAGTTGATGATTATGATTACCTACTCCTTGAATCTAATTTTGTACGAACACGTAAATATTGGTCGGTTGTTGCGCGCTGCCGTTAACAATAATCGGCTGAGCACTGCCTTGGCTGTAAACCCTGCTGGGGTCCCCTAGAGGACCGGTAAAGAAATAAAAATTGGTTATCGGTTTCTCTTTGACCACAACTTCACTTGAAACTTCAGTACTACTAACTTCTTGATTATTTGGGGTTTTTGATTTTACAGGTCTTTTTATCTTTAAACCTATAGAAAGTTGTGGTTCTTGATTAGCGGACTCTCCATCAGTCTGCGTTTCATTCGCCGTCGCCAGTCCTACGTTAACAGGTACTTTAGCTCCTATTGAAACATCCTGAAGTCCTGTGTTATTGTTATCTGTAATTCTTTCCGTGTTTTGTTGTATTGTTTCTTCTCCACTTCCAACTGGACTCGATGTAACCAACGAAGGTTGCGTCAACGTCAAATTCTCAGCGTAAACTGTTCTACATTCGTCTTCTAAGTTTGGGATATGCTGTCGAAGGAATGTTCTGTGAGTCCGTACGTCAGTGAAGCTTCCGATTGCGTAAGCGTTACACGCGTTGTTGTTCCGTGGGGCTGCCGAGGCGATACCACGGAGGTACATGACGGCTTGGTTGATGGGGCCCAGGAAGAAGAGTAGGCCTCCGCCGCTGTCCCCGCGGCAGAGCGCCCGACCTTTTAAATAAACAATCGTTTAAAGATCCGATAAACAGTTACATCGATTTTTTTGTAGGATTGTTTACCAGTTTTTTGGTCCCCGGCACAGATTTCATCACTGGTGAGGTATTTGAGGAACCCGGGCTCGGAAGCGTTGATGCAGTCCCGAATTTCGACATACGGCAGTTGCTGGTAGTTCAGCACATCTGAAGGCTCGCCGTTCTCCGTCGTCAGCCCGAACCCTGTAATCTGGAGAAAACTCGGCTGAGTGGACTTATTCCTATCCCGTCTAAAAAACTATGAGCTCGACGGGTTGGAGGATATAATTTCGAATTTATAGGGTTAAAAGAATAGGTAGGAATATAATAAGTTTAGAATATTCTGTGGATGTCGTAAAATTATGCTAGAAGTGGCTGCGATATGAGAAACAGCCTTGAAATCGTGTGCTCTTCCAACTCCACTTGGGAATACAAGCGTGATAGTGTGCCTTTTGTGTGTTAGAAACAGGAACTGCCATCTTGGCATTATGTTTGACGCACCAGGCCTTGGTTGCCGGTGGTCAAATGCCTCTTCTCCAGAGCCAAGTCCGTGAAGTCCACGCAGACCGGCCTGACGCCGAACTGGTAGTCCACCGGCGTCTCCAGCCGCAGCACCGCGATGTCGTCCTGGAAGTTTGTCGTGGGGCCCAGGAAGCGAGGCGGCACGACTATCTCTGAAACCTGGGATACACGCAACGGTTATTGATACATCGCAGTTACCCAATACCCTCGAGCGTGTGTGATGAGTGGGATGAATGTGAATGAAGCGGGAAGAGCATGCCAGAAGATGCAAATGGCGCTTTGTTGTCTCTGCATACTCTGCAGAGAATAGCGAGTGATCTTTATGTACCCATACCAATTAGGCGCTGCACAGACGACAGATTTTTATGCGAACGAGTCTGCGGAGCAATAAAAACTCTGAATGGCGCGCAGAAAGTTTCCATTCAGATTTTTTATTGCTCCGCAGACTCGATCGCACAAAAGTCTGTTGTCTGCGCAGCGCCTTAACAAATGATGATTGAAAGAAGAAACAAATTGATACGGTTCCTTAGCCCAGCGAGAACTGCTAGACAGTGGGGGCTTCCTTCAATAACAAAGCTGTTGACTTTGTGCCAAAACTTATAATGATTTTTTTACATAGAAAAGGCGAAGCGTGAACTTTCTCCACTGTTTACGACCATGGCAAGTTAGCTGTGGACTGTAATGCCATTACAGTATTACCGAACTAAGAATTCCTCTGGACATACCTGCGCAGTTGACGAATTTTGTGACGCGGGAAACTTCGATCCACCAATGATAAAAAAGATTTTTAACACTCGTGTTTTGATTGGTTATTGATTGATGTCACTGACAGATGACTCATGACATATGTCCAGGCTGGCGTAACTAGGAACAAAAAACCTTTTCTATGGACTTTGCGTGGCAGATCATTACCATCATACTAAAACAAAACGTCAGTACAGTTTATTATTAAACGGTTTTACTTAGCTTACAGTATTACCAAAATAATAATAATGGTAAAAGAGACTTTTGCGCGCTAAACTCTTGCGTTGTTTTTGGTTATCAATTTTATCAATATCGATAATATACACAGATATCGTTGTGCCACCCTAGTTTGGTTCGTCATGTTGGTAATGATCAGCCACGCAAACTGATTCCATTAGCTAGTATGGGCGTCCTGACTCTTAAAACGTTCGGCTACTCTCGGATATCGTTCTGTCCCTCTCGGCGCAGACGGTAACAGCCGATCGGAGTTATTTTCTTGGGAAAACTGTACGTAGCACTGTGTGACGTACTTTGGACCTGTAGCGGTCTGTCTCCACCCAGCGCCGGCGGCTCTGCCCCACCGCCACCGCGAACTGGTCCGCCGGTATCAACCCCGCCTCGTCCCAGAAGCAATGCGCCGCTGGAATACACAAATCCTTAACGCTTATTCACGTATTCGTGAATATATTACATGTTAAATATTCATAAACTTATGTGCATTACCAACACTAGCTAAAACACATACAACACCGTACACATTCAGGAGCAGGCTGCCGAGCCAGTACTCCTGCAAACGATTCCGCAGGGTCGCAACGGTCTGCGATTTCCTGATGTCACATGCTAAAAGATTCCACAGCCGGACAGCGTGCACAGAGGAGGAACTGGAGTGGGGTTTGGACTTATAGTACTACATACAGAAAGTCCACTACCGGACAAAAGTCATGTTTAGGCAAAATTGGTCGTCTCTTTCTGCCGCTAATCTGCTTGCACACGAATGTGCTCTGCCTACCCGTCTTGGGAATACGAGCATAAGGATGTGTGTGGGTCACGCAAAATTTCAATTTAGCAATTTCAGGGTAATCAGATGGTACTTAAAACGTGATATTGTAGTGACAGGTTGCTAGCCCATCGCCTACAATAGACTAACCCGGCACCACGGGTATTTTGCGTGACCCGAGCGTTCATATGCCGTTGACGCCGCTGCTTCAACACCAGTTCTGCGACATAGGGTTGCCGATCGCCGTTTGGTATAAATGGTCCATCTAGAGCTCCTAATTACGATCTTGTAGCCAATTAATTACCTGATATAGCCGTGTCCTTCTTCACCAAAGACCCTCCGCAGATTTGCTCGTACGTGAATTCAGTTTTGCGGTAGACCGTGGTGTGCCAGCCGAAGATGGGGATCTTATTATTGTCGACGGGCACCCGCGTCGCCAGGAGGCCGTAGACGAATTGGAAATTTGCGTTTTTCAGAGGCAGCGGCGCTGGGTGAGAGAGCGAGTGGAATCTGGAAGGTACAGATCACAAACTGTCAATTCAAATTCAACCAAACGAGGATATATTTTGCCTTAGAGAAGATTTACGAAAAAAAATACGGGAAATGTGAATGGGTGCAGTGAAAGGGGAAGACCTAGACGTACCATCGCGAACAGACATTGTTGAGCCACTTACCTATTGTAACTTGGTAGTGTAATGCTAATCCAATAGCTGACATCTAGTCGGTCACATCGGTCATTGATTACACGTCTAAATTGCAAACAGTGGCATAAGTGGCTTAACGATCCTGGTTCGTGACTGTACGTTCCGTGACCAAATTGCGAACGTTTTAGAAACAGGCCAGGTCAAGAGTACCCGAAACCGACGAGCATGTATGAGGAGATTAATGAATGTAGATGAAGCAAAAGAGGTATGTCAGGATCGTAGCGAATGGAACAAAGTAGTCTCTGCCTACCCCTATGGGAAAGAGGCATGACGCTATGTACGTGTATATGTATTAGAATAGATCACTCTTAAGTGTCCTTACAGATGATAGTTCGGCTATTCGACGCATGTGGCGCTAGATTATTATTTATACAGGGAAGCACCAGCGAGCTGTTCTGAAGAGTCACCTGTTTTGGGGCCTGCGTTGCGGGTGGCGCGGGGACTCCGTCTGGCATGCTTGGGCCTGGCGCTTGCGCATGCGCTGCTTTTATCACACCTGAAATCCGTCATGTCGTCATATTTGTTTGTACTTTTTCGTTTTCATCGTAGATACAACCATCTGCACCAAACAGGTTTCGAACCCGTTATTACAAGAAAAATGGACGATTAGGGGCAGCGCAGACGACAGACTTTTTATGCGGTCGAGTCTTCGGCGCACAAAAAGTTTGCATGGATTGTATGCAGTGTGCGCCGGACTTTTGGCGCGTCCTGTGCGTTACTGCATGTAATTCCATGTTCTATATTCTCAGACTAAAAAGTCCGTCGCGGATAGTCTGTCGTCTGCGCAGGGTCTTAATCGAGCGTTGCGACAGCCTCAGTTTATCTGTACACATTTTTTACTTACAGGCTGCTAAAGATTTTGATGTTGTTTTCGATCATTTGTAAGTGTATGACTAAGCGAATATGACAGTCTGGGCGGTCACCAAGTACGAATTCGTCGCATTTGGTTTGTGTCGAGACGCTCGGACCATGGGGGAAAACCGTGGTTCCACGGAGCATAGGGGAAGCGCTTGAGGGAAGCAACAGAGTAGACCCTCGCGCGGGCAGTTTCCTCGCTCAAAGGCTATTGATAGCCATTCAACACGGGAATGCTGCTTGCGTGATGGGAACCTCACCTACCGCATTAGAAATGAAAATATATTTTTTAATTTTAGTTTAATTTTAAGTATAGTTACTGGTTAGTGTATTTTTAAGTAGACCACTCTACTTGTTAACATGAAGCATAAATAGAGCATTTCCTTCTTTGTAAAAACTTTTTTTTTAATTTATTTGAAACGGGCTGCGTACAAAAGTGTCACATGAGCCCGTTGGGCAAAAAATAATAAATTTGATTATAAACAGCAAACATATAACATATAGTACTTATAGATAAACATAAACAACATTTAGTTACGGTTCACCTTCTTGGTTCACCTCAACCAGATTTTTAGGGTTCCGTACCCAAAGGGTAAAAACGGGACCCTATTACTGAGACTTCGCTGTCTGTCTGTCCGTCCGTCTGTCTGTCTGTCTGTCTGTCCGTCTGTCACCAGGCTGTATCTCACGAACCGTAAGAGCTAGAGAGTTGAAATTTTCACAGATGATGTATTTCTGTTGCCGCTATAACAACAAATACTAAAATAAAAATAATAATAATAATTAAGGGGGGCTCCTATAGAAATAATGTGTTTTTTTTTTTGCTGTTTTGGGTCTATTTAAATAACTGTAACAGGTAAATACTTGAAATGCTCACAAAATGTTTCATTAAATATCTCCTTTAAAAATAAATAATTAAATTTAAATAAAATTAGTATTTAAGGGGGGCTCCCATACAAAAATTCTGTTTTTTTGCAGTTTTTGGTACGGAACCCTTCGTGCGCGAGTCCGGCTCGCACTTGGCCGGTTTATTAAACATGATAATGCTTGTTTTGTTATTTTTAGTGTCCGACCGAAGGTACAATTTTGGCCGAAGCCGAAGCCGAAGCCGATTAATCGGTTTCATCAATACCTTCGGCCGAAGCCGAAGCCGAAGCCGAAGGTATGTTGACCCCATGTTGACCCTAAGAAATACGAGAATTTGGTAATAGTAAAAAAAAACTGCAGTAGGGTGACCGCACCAGTAATGGACATAGAACCAGTAATGGACAATGACTCTTATTTACTACCCACTAAGGAAAAGTCATTTGTTTTACAACAATCAATTCACAACTCTATGGTCTTTAAATTATGAATGAAGTGTCCATCACTGGTGCTTGTCAACTTAAACCGTCCATAACTGGTGCCGTCACCCTAAATTAATAATGTGCATTCGCTTCTAAATCAAGTGTGACTATGTTGTTATGTTATGTGTTGTCACTGTTGTCAGTTGTCAGTAATTTATATAATTAACTGCAAGCAATGCGATCGGGCCGGCGAAACGCTGCCCTGCTAAGCGCTGCGTATTATCCGTCTCGCTCTGGCATCGTTCGTTCAATTTCAAATCACAATTTGCAAACCTTCGGCTTCGGCCAAAGCTTCGGCCAAACTTTGGCCGAAGCCGAAGGTTTGGCCGAAGGTGGTTTTTTTGGCCGAAGGTGGCCGAAGCCGAAGCCGAAGCTTCGGTCGGACACTAGTTATTTTTAAAAGCCGCCCTTTCAAGGCGGACGACATAGAAGGCCAATTATTGCCTTGCAACCGATTTCCTCAAATACATAGATTTAAAAAGGTTGTTGCACGCCTCCTTTCTAAAATTAAAAAAGTAACTTTTTCGCGCTATTTTTTCACTTCACTTTTTTTTTCTGTACGTGTCACGTTTTTTACGGATTCTTACCGCAAAATAAGTTAAATTAATTTATATTCTAGATACTAAGTAGTTAGCGCTGTTCTAAAGTCAACCCGTGATAGAGCTAAAAGTTGTGAGAAACGCTAGCTACGTTCACACACATTTTACACAAACAAAACAAACAGTTAAAAATACTTAGCATATATTAGTGTCTCCAACTCTCATACATCGCATTGCCGATTCTTCAGGAAAATTAGGTGAGTGTTATTTTCATTTAATTTTCTTCGATTCCCGCCTGATTGTTTATTTCAGCGGGTGCGTCCCATGAATTTTATCTACATAAAATATAATTTAATTTTAATAACGTTCACATTGTACCTTAAAGACGCACCTAAGTTGAAGTCGTTTTTTTTGTTCAAATTATTATGTTAGGTACTTTTGAAACTTACTACTACTTTACGTACTGTGAAATTCCTCATACCTAATTCAAAATTCTCGTAAAACGTTGGCAAACTATTTTTAGTAGGTATAATATTAAAAGGATTAAATGTAAAATTCAATAAAAAAAATTCCCTAAAAAAAAACAACTGAATCAGTAACAAATTTGTCGATCATTAGGTATTACAGAAAAGCGACAGGAACCAATAACAAACTGTGTTGATAAGCTCGACAAGCCCAAAACGCGTACATTCAAAAAAATACAGTGTTATTGTTATTAAATAGTGCATAGTGGAACGAAAAATATTCAAAAGGTCACATGAAAAGTAGCAAGTATTCTTACTCAGTGTCACCAAAAAGACCCAGGCAGTCCACATGTTGGCGTAAACTCCAAATTTCGCGCTATACCGACAATAATTTACATTATTTGCAAACTTTTTCCTCTTGGGCACCGGTTCGTCTGCGGTGATCGAACTACGAAATATCCTTGAAGACAGCCGCGAATATGGCTTTATACTATACTTACCTATACTGTTATTAAACCAGAATACCTACTCATAAAGACTTGTTTCTGCGTGGTATCCGTACCAATATATAAATGTGAAAGTGTGTTTGTTTGTTTGTTTGTTTGTCCGTCTTTCACGGCTAAACGGAGCGATGGATTGACATGATTTTTTAGGTAGTGATAGTTTAGGGCATGGAGAGTGACATAGGCTACTTTTGTCTCTTCAAAACCCCCCATTTCCCCAAAGTGAGGGGTGGAAGTTTTCAATGTAAAAAGCTATAAATTGGTATGTGTGCTATCTCTTCCGCGATACCCCGAATTTAACGCGAGCGGAGCCGCAGGCAAAAGCTAGTAGTATAAAAAAAGGGGAATGATCTACATCTACACCAACAACCGTGACATAATAACATCACTCACTCATCTATAACAAATATTATAAAGCTGAAGAGTTTGTTTGTTTGAACGCGCTAATCTCAGGAATTACTGGTTCGAATTGAAAAAATATTTTTGTGTTGGATAGGCCATTTATCGAGAAAGGCTTTAGGCTATATGGCATCACGCTGCGACTAATATGAGCGAAGAAACATTGGGAAATGTGAAAAAAAAGGGGGAAATTAGTCACTGCACCACGCGGACGGAGTCGCGGGCACAGCTAGTTAATATTATAGAGGTAAGTTTGTGTAACAATCTTAAAACTGAGTGATGCGCCGTAATAATTTAAAACTTGAGATTTATTGTAACAAGTGCCGTAGTCTGGCTTGCTGTTGAGATTGCGTCGTTTTTATGATGTCGTGTCGGTCGAGGAAGGTTGCGTCAAATGTGCAAGTCAAAGGTCACCAATGTGGGAAAGTCTCCAATAGACAGATCTCTCTTCAGGCAAATGTGATGCTTGGGGACCGATCGATCATCGAAACTTCGTTAGCCGGATCGTTTTAGTTCGGCTATTCGACGAATGTGGCGCTGGGGTAACAACATAACCTAATGCACTGCTAGTCATTCTCTATGACTTTGACTGCGTTTAAGAGAAATTATGTATCTAAGTAGATAAAGGTCCCGTATGGAGCCGGGTTAGAATAGCACCTCCCCCTTTCTTCCCGTGGGTGTCGACTCTGGGAAAGGGTTAGTTAGTGTATTGTGGTGTGGGCGATGGGCTAGCAGCCTAGGACCTGTCACTGCAATATCATGTTTAACCATCTGATTACCCTGAAATTGCTAAACGTGGCACTGAATTTTTGAATTCATATGCTCTGCCTACCCCTCTTGGGTATACAGTCGTGAAAATATGAATGTATGTAATAGATATAGGATTTTCGGGTATTTTTTTAACAATCCGTATCGAATTCCAAATTAAAAAATAAATAAAACACATTTTTAAAATACTGACTTATTCTTTATTCAAAAACCTCAATGCGTGACACCGTTGCCCTTAGTCTTCTCTAACAGAGCGCACGCTATATCCGCAATCTTCCTTAGCAGTTCATTCCGCTCCTTGTCTATCTGCGCGCGGGCATCGTAGAGGCTGAGGCGTCTCTCTTCCCGCGCGCGCAGCTGTCTCGCTCGCGCCGCGTCCAGTCGCGCTCGACGCCGCTCAAGCGCTAAAAGCGCGCGAAAGGCCGCGCGTTTAGAACTACCCGACGTCGGTGAGACACGCTCTGCTGTAAAATTTTACAATACTTAACGCCGCATTTACATTTGGCTGTCGTGATCTGTTGTGTTGTGATCTGTCGTGACGCCGACCGTTCACATTTGTCTGTCGTGTTGTGACGCCTAGACCAGTGTTGCCATCTTTGTAGCTTAAAACTAGCAACTTTTGGGATAATTTCAGCGACTTTTTTTCCATATATTTAGCTATTTTTGGATGTTTTTTTCTCCAATTTAGCAATACTTTATTGTAAATTATTTTTTATCCTCGTACGTATTCAATAAGTACTTCTTTTTCTATATCGTGCCGCTCTGACGCGTCACAACACAACAGATACCCCGTTCACACTTATCTGACGCGTCAGAGCCCCGCCCCCCGCGCCTCACCAATCTGTCGCGGATCGGGAGCGCTACTGTCGCGACACATCACAAGCCGTCACAACAGATCGCATCTTACAAGTGTGAACGCTACAGAACAAAATGTATGAAACCGATACCCTTCTGACGCGTCACGACAGATCACGACAGCCAAATGTGAACGGGGCTTGTGGGGTGATCGACAGGCGAGTAAAACCGACGGTTTTGTGGCTCGTCGGTAAAGCGCGCCAGTGGATCACTGCAAAACCGCGGTCTTAAAAACCGACGAGCCTGGCTCGCGGCTCGTCGTCTTGCTATATTTTTTCTCGGCTCGCCACGCAAAACCGCGTGTCGATCACCACCGGCGAGCCGAGCCGTCCGTCAGTAACGTCAGTTTTCGGACGGACGTGCACCAGAAGAGCTGTTTACCTACTCGGAAACAAACTGAACTACTACTTCGCAACGTGCTCAGTCCGTGTTACAATTAAATAATGGATCTACGTACTACGTATCTCACTATTCGATCTTTTACTCGCCAGTCGATCAGTGCCAACGAGCAGGGCCAGGCTCGTCGGTTTTCAAAACCGCGGTTTTACTGGCCTGTCGATCACCCCCTTTACACGGTGAAACCTAAAGCGTGTCACACACTAAGCAGATATGATATCTCTATCTGAACTGAACGCATATCTGTCAACTGTCAATATCGCTCCCTATATAATTCAATGGGCTAACACACACACAGCACCAATAACTTATATGTATTTTATCGTGAAGTGATCGACATATGCAAAGATGATATTTATATGCAGATAAAATATTATCGTACCTATCTGCTTTGTTTGTAACACCCTTGAGTCGTGAATAGAAATGTGTTCCTTAATTAATCTTAAAGTTAAGTTTAAACATTGTGGACGTAATAACAGCCAAAAATGAGTAGGTATGTAACAGGCAAATATGAGAGGCAATATCATGTTTAACCATCTGGTTAAGTACCCTGTAATCGCTAAACATGGCACTGGATTTTTTTAATTCATGTGCTCTGCCTACCCCTCTTGGGAATACAGGCGTGAGGATATGTATGCTCTCACCATTGTCTTCATAATCCTGTTCAAGTCCATCTTTAGATTTCACAGACTCCTCTGCAGGGCTATCACTCCATTCCACTTTAATTTGAGGAGCCGTTTCTTCAGTATTAGTTTCAAACTGTTCAGTCTCAACTGGGGCCTCATGTTGAGTCTCGACTGGCGCCTCATGTTGAGTCCCGAAAGTGGACTCATGTTTACTCTTGCTTCGAGTCCTGTACGTTTCAGGTCTCGAATCCAGATCTTGTGATTTTAAAGCCTGGAACATTAAAATTTTATTAATGTAACAATTATAAAATCGTGTGTCCAACACCACACAAAAATATAGAATAACACCTCTCCATTTCGTCTGTGACTGTCGTAAGAGGCGACTAAGAAACGTAACTAAGGGTTACGGAATAGTTTAGGCGACAGGCTAGCACTTTAAACTTAAAAAAATATACCAGAAGTGGCCACGTAACGTGAAATAGCTATGGTTTCGTCTTTGTAGCGTAGCGTGTGTATGTAAAAAATGCCATCATAAAAAATACTTGCAATTGTAGCAGGGTCCTCTGCATCCGCATTACAATCATCCATCCAAGTCATATCCTGGTTTATCTTTAAAGAACTGGCACTCGACTGCATCAAACCAGACAACTTCGCAACATATTTCAGACAATGTCCCGTAAACAATTCAGGGTTTGGCAAGTTGAGGTAGGCAGCTATCATCCTCGGAAAAGTGCTTATATTATTTTTGCCAATAAATTGCCTTTTGCATTTACCGTTATAGTACCGAACTAAGAATCTATCACTCTCCATGCCAGTTGGTCTGAGTGCTAGATATTTTTCTACAATCCTTATGTATTCTTCTCTGATTATTACGAAAGATCTATTGGTTGATGCTGAGGTGTCTATTACGTTCACTATCATTAGCTTATCAGAATGTTTCTTGATGTCAGTGGTCCTCAATGCTATTATTTCGAAGGGCTTGCAGCCTCCATGCAATACGAAGACTATAACCACCTGTAACAACATAAACAAGGCCAGAAGTACCAGAAAAAGTGTAGTATGTATGAAGAGAGGGATGAATGTGAGTGAAGCAAAAAGTATGCCAGAATAGAAGCAAATGGTGCTCTGTTGTCTCTGACTACCCCGCAGGGACTGGGACATGATGTTTATGCAACTTTTAACAGTAGTGGCATGACAATAATTTTTAATTTCAGAAATAGACAACACAGTCAATCTCATTTTAATATCTGAGTTTAAAAATGAAATGGAATTGTATTTAAAAAATTGGCTATAATCTACTTAGGGCCGATTGTTCAATCACCAGATAAATTTATCTTTTTTCGCGTCATATAAAAAAAAAGTGACAGCCAACATTTATCAGACAGATATGTTTTATCTGGTGATTGAAAAATTAGCTCTTACAGATCTTTCTCAATTTAACTTACTTTAGCAGCAAGATAAATGTTGTCTGGTGCATCAGTCAGGAAAGACTCTACATCTTGAGCAGTAAATAGTTTACTTCTTTTGTTAGGTTTCCAGCCCTTAGAATTACATTTCAGGAAGGATTTAAGCTTACTATATTTATTTATGAGAACACCATGCTGGAGATTGATTGTAGACCCCAATGTGGAGTACATATACCAGAGAGTAGAAACTTTCTTAGTTTTGGCCAATTCTTTAAAGTACTCCAACAATACGTCCTCGGTGTACGATTCGAAGCCTTTGGAAGATTTCCATTCATTAAAACATTCGTACGCTCTTAAATATTTATCTCGCGATCGTTCAGGTAAGCTGCCCAATTTGTTAACCACTTCGACGTTTTCACATTCCTGCAAATCATCTTCACTTTCATTGCCGGAAGTACAGGAGTCCATGAATGAATCCATTTCGCCAGTTTTCGAATTGAAGTAGAAGTCAGGGTTTGACCTTAGCCCTCTGCCCCAGCAGGAATTAAATATCTTTAACTACGCTTTTAAGCACGATTTCATCAGAAAAATATCAACAAATAACCGAGGAAACGTAAGAACTAAAACTAAACAAACCGCTTTGATTGAAATATTGGAAACATTTGACATATTACATCAAACAACAATAATCAACCAATCAATTTTGACATCAAAGTAGGGGGAAACTTATATACTCAAACTATTTATTTCAGATTTAAAATTTGTCTGACTATTAAAGGAAAAAGTAGTTAGGTAATATAGGTAATAATTTTTTACAAATCGAAGGCGAAAAATAAATTGTGTGCTGGTTTACACGGCCGTATCTGGTGGGCTCGTAAAAATGTGGTTGGCAACACTGGTTGGCGGAACGCCGGAACGGAATGTCACTTCAATCAACAATCACAGACTGCATTGCGTCATTTGTTTCTTTACGTAAATATTATTAAATTAAATTGGCATCGGTATAAATAAAGTATTTCTGCTTTTCCTCTTCGTTAGTTCGTTACGTTTTGCTATAAAAATGGATTTCGATGCTGTCTGTCGAACTTGCTTGGCTATTGAAAACTTAAATCCTATTTACGTGAAATCAGTGGATCCCAAACGTTTTTCTGCTGCTATTCTCATCACCACCGGCCTAAAAGTAAGTAACTCCTGACTGATTCTTCATAATAATATCGAGAAATCCAAATTCTCAGATGAAAGAGGACTTTGTTACAAATAGAAATGAAATGCCGGATCTACCTTTTTCAGGTGAACATAGACGACGGGCTGCCGCAGCAGATGTGCGCGCGCTGCATCACCTTTTCAAACGATTCCCTGATATTCAGGAAACAGTGCAGAGACGCACAAGCCAGACTATTGCAAGTAAAGCAGGAATGTGAGCAAGTTCCAGAAACTGGGAACGGTGGAGCTGCAGCTAGCGGACACTGCGATGCTGTGGAGACACAGTTTGAGATAAAAGCTGAGGAGGACACAGAAGCCTATGATGATGACCTCACTATTAAAAGCGAAACTGATGATGGAGTTGATGATGTATCTGACAATTTTAATAGTAATGGTTAGTTGCTGTGTTGTGTATTGGTGGGCTGTTGTTATTTTGCATTGATTATTCACTACTTTAGTAATTGAGTCGTCATTAGACTATTATTACCTATATTAGTGCACATTTTTAATTGATTTATTACCAAGTTTAATCCTGTTTCCCAAAACAGCAAAGATACAGATTGGGTAGCTATGCCTGTATCATGTCATGGTGCTCTTGTGCCCGAACATGGAAGATGTAGTGGCTTATGAACTAATACTAATATCATACAGATGCAGATTGCCTGAGTGGTGTGTCCACACATCTTACTACAGGAATGGTAATTGGCCAAACATTCTCTTGCAGGAGCACTGATGAGGATGGGGGTGGGCGCACTTCAGCAACTGGCTGTTGGGGCCGAGGCTGTGTCCCAGGACTCCCACACCCTCCCCAGGGTGGACCCTCTCTGTTGTGCGAGCCTCCAGCAACAGCCCAAGTTAAGGAGTTGTTTTGTCAGGCTTGTGCGCTTACCAATAGAAGACTTGGGCCGCAACTCGTACATTTGTGAGACTTGTCTCGTGCCTTTTGATGATGTGTTATGTCTGAGCAACCACAGCTGCACTGATTCAGTTGAGAAATACAGTGTGGGCAAAGTCTGCAATGAAGCTCCTAAAGAAACATTTGAATGTGATATTTGTGGCAAAGACTTTGCCAATAAAGGGCATATAATAAGGCATTTTGCTACACACAATATCAAACAGGGTGAAGAAAAACTGTTCCCACATTCTTCTGATGATTTCAGCAAAGAAGACATTTCCTCCACTTACAGCAGTTGTCAGAAACTATTAGACAGCAAACTCGCTTCTGCTGGTCACATAGGTAGAAACGAATTCCTTTTTTTTTTGGCTGTAATAATGTTAATGTTCAATTAAGATTTTAGATAACACCCCATTTTTTTGATAGAAGTGCTGAGCGTCGCAGAAGAGAATTCGCCGCCGGGAGCGCTGCACGCGTGCCTCACTTGTGGCTTAACATTTGACAGTGAATTAAGTCTCAGCAGTCACCACCACAGACATACTACAAATAAATCTACATTTAATAGTGAAATAAGTACTGAAAGTGTTAGTGTTAAGAAAATATATTACTGTGATGTATGTGGACGACAATATGACCAGAAAAGACATTTAAGAAGACATATAGCCACCCACACGGACAAGAAGAGTTATATCTGTGTTGACTGCAAACAAACGACCACACATCCGTCTCAGTCAACTCTTCAGCTTACAAACTCTGACTCTTTTTCTTGCAGCTTCTGTACAGGGAAGTTGGAGCTTAATTTAACTAGCCAGGAGCCAAATAGTGAAAATCTAAATTCATGTGGTGACAGCTCACAAATGCACACTGATGAGAAGCGACTCTGCTGTGATATATGCAATAAATGGTTCACACGGCCATACTTGACTGTACATATGAGGTTACACACAGGTGAGAAGCCATACAAATGTGTTACATGCAATAAACACTTTGCATATTTAAGGAACTTGAAAACACATAAAAGGATACACACTGGTGAGAAGCCGTATGGCTGTGATACATGCGGCAAATACTTTGCACAGCTAGGTAACTTAATTAGACATAAAAGGATACACACAGATGAGAAGCCGTACAGCTGTGATACATGCAACAAACAATTCAGTCACTTATACGGTTTAACTTTACACAAGAGGACACACACAGGTGAGAAACCATACAAATGTGATAAATGCAACAAACAATTTACAGTGTCAAGTAACTTAATTAGACATAAAAGGATACACACTGGTGAGAAGTCGTACAAATGTGATACATGCAACAAACACTTTGCAGGGTTAAGTGACTTGAATAATCATAAAAGGATACACACAGATGAGAAGCCGTACAGCTGTGATATATGCAACAAATTATTCAAAGATCTATCATCCTTACAGTTGCATAAATGGGTACACACAGTTGAGAAACCATACAAATGTGATACATGCAACAAACAATTTGCAGTGTCAAGTAACTTAATAAGACATAAAAGGATACACACAGGTGAGAAGCCGTACAAATGTGATACATGCAACATGCACTTTGGAGACTTAACTTGCTTGCGTTACCATAAACGGGTTCACACAGGGGAGAAGTCGTACAAATGTGATACATGTAAGAAATGCTTTGCACAGTTATCTCATTTGACTTCTCATAAACGAGTACACACTGGTGAGAAGCCGTACAGCTGTGATACATGCAACAAACACTTTGCATTTTCAAGCGCCTTGATTAGACATAAAAGGATACACACAGATGAGAAACCGTACCGCTGTGAAACATGCAACAAAATCTTTGCAGATTTAAGTAACTTGTTTCGACATAAAAGGATACACACAGGTGAAAAGCCGTACAGCTGTGATACATGCAACAAACACTTTGCATTTTCAAGCGCCTTGATTAGACATAAAACGATACACACAGATGAGAAGCCGTACCGCTGTGATACATGCAACAAAAACTTTGCAGATTTCGGTAACTTGATTAGACATAAAAGGATACATACAGGTGAGAAGCCGTTCCACTGTGAAATATGTGAGAAACGTTTTAAACAAAAAGCTCACTTGAATAAACATAAACGAGTACACACTGATGAGAAGCAGTACAGCTGTGATACATGCAACAGACTATTCAAAGACTCATCATCCTTACAGTTGCATAAATGGGTACACACAGTTGAGAAACCATACAAATGTGATACAGGCAACAAACAATTTGCAGTGTCAAGTAACTTAATTAGACATAAAAGTATACACACAGGTGAAAAGCCGTACAAATGTGATACATGCAACATGCACTTTGGAGACTTAACTTGCTTGCGTTACCATAAACGGGTTCACACAGGGGAGAAGTCGTACAAATGTGATACGTGCAACAAAAACTTTGCACAGTTATCTCACTTGACTTCACATAAACGAGTACACACTGGTGAGAAGCCGTACAGCTGTGATACATGCAACAAACACTTTGCATTTTCAAGCGCCTTGATTAGACATAAAACGATACACACAGATGAGAAGCCGTACCGCTGTGAAACATGCAACAAAAACTTTGCAGATTTAGGTAACTTGAAGAGACATAAAAGGATACACACAGGTGAAAAGCCGTACAAATGTGATACATGCAACATGCACTTTGGAGACTTAACTTGCTTGCGTTACCATAAACGGGTTCACACAGGGGAGAAGTCGTACAAATGTGATACATGCAACAAAAACTTTGCACAGTTATCTCACTTGACTTTACATAAACGAGTACACACTGGTGAGAAGCCGTACAGCTGTGATACATGCAACAAACACTTTGCACAGTTATCTTACTTGACTTCACATAAACGAGTACACACTGGTGAGAAGCCGTACAGCTGTGATACATGCAACAAACACTTTGCATTTTCAAGCGCCTTGATTAGACATAAAAGGATACACACAGATGAGAAGCCGTACCGCTGTGATACATGCAACAAAAACTTTGCAGATTTAGGTAACTTGAAGAGACATAAAAGGATACACACAGGTGAAAAGCCGTAGCGCTGTGAAACATGCAACAAAAACTTTGCATTTTCAAGTGCCTTGATTATAGGTACATAAAAGGATACACAGAGGTGAAAAGCCGTACCGCTGTGATACATGCAACAAAAACTTTGCAGATTTCGGTAACTTGATTAGACATAAAAGGATACACACTGGTGAAAAGCGGTAGCGCTGTGAAACATGCAACAAAAACTTTGCATTTTCAAGCGCCTTGATTAAACATAAAAGGATACACAGAGGTGAAAAGCCGTACCGCTGTGATACATGCAACAAACACTTTAGATGGTCAAGTGACTTGGTTAGACATGAAAGGATACACACAGGTGAGAAGCCGTACCGCTGTCATACATAACAATAATAATAGTACAGATACAGAAGGCAGTAGGTACTCCTTGACACGGCGCGTATCGTCAGGAGGTTCCTCAGTCTGCAGCCCTAACCGCCGGTAGCTTGGGCCTTGCCCCGCTGCCGACGCCGATCTAGGTTAGGTTTTTATAATGATTGTATATTTTGTAATTTATTTTATTTTATTACTTTTATACCAATATTGTAAAAACCTAACGTAAGAAAAAATAAATATACTGAAATAATAGTACCTACCTTTACTTTGCTCACGAGCGATAGTCGTCACAGCAAACGGTCTTATAGCGAAGAGTTTCGATCTCCATCTTTGGAGACTCTCGCTAGACGGTTGGCTCAAGGGTCTGATACAGAAGGCGGTACTCCTTGACACGGCGCGCATCGTCAGGAGGTTCCTCAGTCTGCAGCCCTAACCGCCGGTAGCTTGGGTCCTGCCCCGCTGCCGACGCCGATGTAGGTTAGGTTTTTATATTAATTGTATTTTTGTAATATACTTATTTCATTATGTTACTTTTATATTATATAAATATTGTAAAGCCCTTACTTGAAAGATTAATAAATAAATATACTGCATAATAATGGAATCTGGTCGGCACCCGTTAATCATACGGAAGGAGAGTGGATGAATGTAGTTAATCGTGCGTGCGAATCCATCGAGCCCATGGGGGCTGTTACCATCAACCCCGATGATGTAGGGGTAGGGTATGCGATTCATTCGTTCGGCTCGGACCTGGAAAAGTTCTGGGCCGAACGGGTTGCATAACTATTAATCCAGATTAAATGGTTTCGTTGCTCGCACGAGCGATTGGCTACACAATTCCAAGAAGCTCTTCTGTCCGGTTCTCTACCATCTTTCTTAACACATTCAGAACCAAGGACCCGGCTCCCGGGTTCTTCAAAACATTACTCAGATACCGAGAACCCGGGAGCCGGGTTCATTTTGTACTAGCTATAGACTGCTCGGTTCCGCGCAGATGTTTTGATTTTAGGCGTGGTCGTGAATGTGTTAACCACCGGTGTCACCTTCCTGCTCTATAAGTCCTGGGAGTACCACGGAAGCTAAGAACTACAGACCCATCACGTGCTTACACACAATGTACAAGCTCCTTACAACCATTTTGAGAGCAAAAATAAACTCGCATGTTATTAAAAACAATATTTTGGCTTACGTTCAAAATGGATGTGGGGTTTGGTCCTGTGGTAGGTACTAAAGAGCTCCTCCTCATTGACATGACCATTGGCCAGCACGTCCGGCGGAACAAGGGGACCATGTCGGTTGCATGGATTGATTACCTACAAAAGGGCCTATGATTCAGTGCCTCACACGTGGCTGCGAAGAGTCTTAGAGTTGTACAAATTTGATGCAACTCTGTGATTATTTTTAGACACGTGTATGGGGCAGTGACACAGTTCTTCGTCTGCCAGGTAACCGAGATGGTCTCATTGATCCGCAGGACTTCATAAGGATTGAGCGAGGCATCTTCCAGGGCGACAGTTTGAGTCCTTTGTGGTTCTGTCTGGCTTTGAACCCCCTCAGCACTTTACTGAGAGATTTCAAGCTCCTGAGAGGGGGTGTCGACAAGTGTGCGGTCATGCATGTACATATTGGGGTGTAATTTAATAGGAAAGGGTAAAAAAAAATTGAATTTTTTTGAGTTGATTGGGAAATTTTAAGCGGTTTTGTGTCCTTGTGGTACTTAGTAATAGTTAAACGATAATGTTTTATGTTAATTTTTCGTATCAACTCATTCATCTTAGTAATGAAGTAACAAATGACATTATCGAAAGATATCGAGAAAAAACAAGAAAGATAGGTACTCAAGTATTCTCTGGTATTTCATGAATGAAAGTTACGTTACTATTTTTAGCGAAATAAAAATGAGGTAGTTATGATAATACTACATAGTAGTGATGCGCGTTCAAAAGACCGAAATTGCCTGGACAGGTAAGTGAGGGCACCAAGTGTACTAAGGCGGACTTATCCCCGAGGGGATCTCTGCCAGTTGTCTTTATTGTTCTATCATTAGGCCGGCCTCATACACACGAAATTCCGTTTCGGAATCTCGAATCGGAATATCCGAACGCATTAAATCCATACACATCTATGAATGAGCCACATACAGATGGTAGTTTTGCGTTCGGAATTCCATACCAAAAATAAAATGGGATCAATGGGAAGCCACTTATTCCTATCAAACACAAAAAGACATCGAAATCGGTGCACCCGTATAGAAGTTATGGGTTAAAATACATAAAAAACCGGCCAAGTGCGAGTCGGATTCGCGCACGAAGAGTTCCGTACCAAAATCAGCAAAAAAAAATAGGTTTTTTCTATGGGAGCCCCCCTTAATTATTATTATTTTGAATTTAGTATTTGTTTTAAACATAAAACTACCGTGAGACTCACTCGTAGTGAAAAAATAACGGAATTAATCACGTTGTTAACAACGAGATTAGCTCGACATGTTTCGGATCAATCCGTGACCCATCATCTGGAGCTACGTTTAGTATTTGATGTTACAGCGGCAACAGAAATACATCATCTGTGAAAATTTCAACTCTCTAGCTGTCACGGTTCGTGAGATACAGCCTGGTGCCAGATGGACTGACAGACAGACAGCGAAGACTCAGTAATAGGGTCCCGTTTTTACCCTTAGGGTACGGAACCCTAAAAACAGCAACTGCACCGATTTCCAAGTTAAGAAAAAAAAACACATTTTTAAAATACTGCTTATTCTTTATTCAAAAAACTCAATGCGTGACACCGTTGCCCTTAGTCTTCTCTAACAGAGCGCACGCTATATCCGCAATCTTCCTTAGCAGTTCATTCCGCTCTTTGTCTAGCTGCGCGCGGGCATCGTAGAGGCTGAGGCGACTCTCTTCCCGCGCGCGCAGCTGTCTCGCTCGCGCCGCGTCCAGTCGCGCTCGCCGCCGCTCAAGTGCTAAAAGCGCGCGAAAGGCCGCGCGTTTAGAACTACCCGACGTCGGTGACACACGCTCTGCTGTAAGGTTTTACAATACTAAGGCGCTGCGCAGACGACAGTGTTTTGTGCGATCGAGTCTGTGGAGCAATAAATTCTCTGAATGGCGCGCTGACAGTTTCCAGGAATTTCCATTCAGAGTTTCGTGGAAACTGTCAGCGCGCCATTCAGAGAATTTATTGCTGCGCAGACTCGATCGCACAAAAGTCTGTCGTCTGCGCAGCGCCTAATTTATCGAACTTCGATAAATCGCTCTTGCGTTTCCTCGAATTGCCTTTTACGGAAGAATAAATTTATCCCTGGAATTGCGAAACGTGGCACTGGATTTTTGAATTCATATGCTCTGCCTACCTCTCTTGGGAATATAGGCGTGAGAATTATGTATGTTATATTTTTGTAAATTTATCGAATTTTCCTTCATCATTTTATTTGTTCAACGATGTAGTCGTTCATCGTTTTACCATAATTTTGATCTAACGTAAGTTTCAGTACCCAGAATTCTTATTACATAGAAAATCGTTTCACCTGTGAAACTGTGTTCGAATATTCTTTCATTGACAACCAATCATCTAAACATTAATACGTACGTAGAAATACTATTTTAATAATTGAATTGTAAGATGCGCGAGCGAGCAAGACCTTCGGAGCGGATACTACTCAGGTTCGATTTTATTGAAATAAGTTAACTACTAACTAAAACAGCTCTGTTCAAATTACTTGGTATCGAGCTTTCGACTTAATGACTTGTCGATGATACGAAAATACTTAAAACGTTGTATTTGAAATAATCGTTTGTCTTTTAAAACTTACCATCTGTGATACGTCTTTCGATGAATTAATACATCGACCAAGTCATTATTCTATGAAAGGTAAATTCGACGAATAGTTAAGCTACGATTTGAGACAAATCCTTACTAATATTATAAATCGGAAGGTGAGTTTGTTTGTTCCGCTTTCACTTCACGCCGTAACTACTGAACCGATTGCTTTGAAATTTTGCAGACGTAAAGTTAGAAGTCCGGATTAAATAATAGGGTACTTTTTTATCCCGGAAGCAATTGATATTCCCGAGGGAAAACAAAAATATAGTTTAGATGATAGATCGATGGCGCTGTGTGTCGTTTGAAACGAGAAATTTTCTTATAGTTGTATTTTATACCGCAATATAACCGAGTTCCACGCGGGCGGAAAGCTAGTTCGAAATAATTTACGATGAATAGTTAAAAAGCAATGAATTGATGATTCTGTGATTGGAAAAAAAATGAAATGATGTTCGGGAAATAGTTTTCGACGATATGAAATTCGATGACAGAAATTTCGATAATAAAATAATAATAAATATCACTGGACAATTTTTACACCAATCATCTAGTCCCAAAGTAGGCAATTTAACGCCTGTGTTATGGGTACTAGACAACGGATAAACATACTTATATATAGATAAACATCCAAGACTCGAAAGCAAACATTCGTATTCATCATACAAACATCTGCCCCGACCGGGAATCGAACCCGGGACCTTAAGCTTCACAGTCAGGTTCTGTAACCGCTAGGCTATCCGGCCGTCAAAGTGTTAGACACCCATTTTGCGCGTCGTGTGCGTACTGCATATAATTCCATAGGTTCTATTTTCACAGACTAAAAAGTCCGTCGCGGATAGTATGTCGTCTGCACAGGGCCTTACACGGTGAAACCTAAAGCGTGTCACACACTAAGCAGATACGATAAGATATCTCTATCTGAAGGCATATCGCACATGACATTTAACACCGTATTAACTCAAAAAAGTTGATTTTTTAGTTATGAATGCCACTCGATAGCATATTTTTTTATCTATCGGTAGGCCAGACAGTCATATTTTTAAGTAATCTACTGACCGAGAGATGGCATCAAAATCTATATTGCCTATTCTCGCCATCCACCGAGACGTCAGTCAACATAGTAACATCTGTAGTTGAGTCACTTGCTGAGCGGCAATCGGGAGCGGCAAGCGCGTGGTGCGTGTGTTAACTCGACATATGACAAGGTTCAAATCATCTTAGTAGCATCAAAGAGTTATCAACACCGTATTATTTTTACTTAATACAGTTTTGCCAGTCAATCTTTTTTGAATTTACTGCATTGTTTATGTATTATGTCAAAATAATACCGTATTGCCTCTGAAAATTTTGAATTGATACTACTTTGCCTGTTAAAATATTCCGACTGATAATGTTTTAACAGTGTTTCAACTGTATGACCTATTGGGGTGATACTATTTAGAGATTGTTAATTGCATCATAGTCTTATCAAAGCGTTAAGATGTAAGAATTCTAACGTCTGTAGATTATAATGACAACCAGGTAGTCAAAGAATCTGCTGGTACGAACAAAGCCACACTAGAAAAATAACATTTACACCCGATGATTAGAACATGATGTTGTATTGAATAAAATAAAAAAAAAGAATACTCTGTAAGTTTATTTCGGTTACTATGACGCACAGTAAATTAATCTCATAAATCGTTGTCGATAACTATTATTACAGCACAGTTTGATTATTGTGATAGGTAATAACAGTTTCTCGTATTAACAATATACATAAAATACTGGTTGAATATGAAACACAAATAAATAAACCCACCTATTACCACAATTTTACACAGTTAATAGCTTTATTACCGATTTAATCTTAAAGTAAACTTTAAAAAATGATCATAATTGTACAGTATAATAAGTAATATCTGGTGCAAAACAGCACCAAAAGGGCTGCACTCAGTGCGACCGAGAGGCCTTAGCCTTTACTTAGTTATTTAAAAAGTGCCTGCAGGGAGATTTTTTCAGGCTGGCTAAATACGCCAACTAAATAACGTTTCAGTTTAAACTTATTACTATAGTTATACGAATAAGAAGTAAACAGTTTATGATGAAAGTTATCTCTGAAATAGATTTGGTACACCCTGTTTGTTAATGCATGATTGTATTTTATATTTATGCGTGTTTTAACATCAATAATTAAACGTTAGAAAAGCTTTGTATACATTTTAGAAGTAACTCCTTTCGTATACGCTCGTATTTAGTTCTTTTTTCATTGCACAATATAGATTATTTGTACCAAATTCATGGTAATAAAAAAATGAATCACAGACTTTTTCACTGTAAAGTGCTTCATTTAAAATTTTAAAGGTATGTTTCATTTTTGTTAACAAAATTAAACCTAAGTTTAATAGAAATATGATTTCTAGTTTGTTAAAAAGGAAATTATGTTTTTTCTTTCATTAGTTAATACAGGATAGGAACAAAATTTTATTTGTAATCAAAATAGAAGACTGTATTATTTTGAATTAATACATCAGTATATTGGTGTTTAAGGGAAAAATAAACAGGCGATACCGACATAAGTCTAAAATAATTTTAATTATGGTTGGCAATATAGTCTTAACAGTGCCGTTGGTAAAATGCTTGTAAAATGAAAACAAAAGTCTTATTCGAGGGGTATTCGAATTCAAAATAATGCTAAATAGTGTACTTACTCATAAATCACGGCAGAAAAAAATACAAATATCGTTTGTCCTAAGGTGTTATGATTTTTCAAACTTTCAAAACGCAATATCTCAAAACTGCATTTTTTGAGTTAATACGGTGTTAAATGTCATGTGCGATATGGCAATATCGCTCCATATATAATTCAATGGGCTAACTAACACACACACGGTGCCGATAACTTATATGTATTTTATCACGGGCGTAGCCAGGACTTGGTTTTGGGGGGGGTTTGACCAAAAAAAAAATCGGCCAAGTGCGAGTCGGACACA
>BHDV01069820.1:0-22189 GCA_005406045.1 Adoxophyes honmai | reverse complement strand
ATATGAATCGACTAAATCCAGGTCGTGGTCCCGCCATTATAACGCTAACTAGATTGAGTACTTTAAGAGGGTGACAGCTCCCTCTTGAAGAACCTCATAAAGTGTTTCTCCAACTCTAATTATAAATACAAACTTATTTTCAGTTCCACCAGTACAATCACAACCAAATTCCCCGCGATCTACCCCCCGCCGTCGCCCAACACAAAAGCGAGATCTATTCAGCCTAACTATCAAACTCTTGCACCAACAGCTCCAAAGAGACGAGGAGCGAGAGAGAGAGGAACATAACAGGGAAATGAGGTATCTGCGGGAAGAAGAGAGACAGCTAGAGGTCGAGGCGGAATGCAATGCTGTTTTAAAGGGGCTAGCTGATGTCGTGATGAATTTTCTTGAAAAACCAACCGTTAATGGAGACGTAACGGCTCGGCATTGAGATTATTGTTTTAATTTGGCAGTAATTTTTCAGGCCGCAGTGTGGATTGGCTCGGCCTTTTTATACAGATTTGTTTCAATGATACATTGGTTTTATGTCAACTAAACCTATTTTGCTGAGCAGACAACTGCAAATGGAATGTATGGATGTACGTACGCCTTAAGGCGTAATAAGATGTAATTTGTTAGTTTGAGATACATTTGGTATTTGTTTAGTTTTTTTGTTTTGACAATTAAACTAATTTATGCAAATACTTCTCAATTAATTTGTTAACCCTTTCATTCCGGCAAAGCCATACACAAAAACCTACCCAGTTTTCCATATTCAGTGAATTGATACCTGCTCCTGGACTAACGGTACAGGAAGGAATGTGTCCGGCTGTGCAAGTGACTTTCGATTGGACTAATCTAGGATGTAGTGTCAATGTTTTCAAAGTCTTAGAACCTGGAATAATATAGTGAGAGAACTATTACTAATGTTGCACCGATCTATGAATTTTTTTTTTGTTAAAAAAGTGGTATGGCTATATAATCTACGGATTAAAGAAAAAAAAAACAACCAGAGTTGCCAGTAATCAAAGATGCTCCTCATATTAATGCCATTAATGGTTAAAATATGTACAAACATTGGTAACATGGAGAAATGGTCAAGAATACATTAAATGTGTTTTTATATTAGTAAAAAATACGTTTTAAATATGCTTTATTTAATAAACGATTTATCTCTTTTGATCACTTTGACCAATCATAAAAAGTGGTATGGATATTAATTCTGCATTGCAAGTTGATTATGTTTTGAAAAAAAAAAAAAAAAATTGAAATTGACATTTCCTTATTATTATTTTGAATTTTATTGCCGATTGTAATTCAATTTCTGATTTTGCTATCGTTAGTTTCCACTGAACCATAACTGAAAACTGTAAAAAGTGTAATATTAAGTACAGTCATCTATAAGTAACTCGAAAACGGATTATTTCTCACCCTTAATTGACGGAAATGGACTCTTCTATCAGCGAAAACGAGACATCGCAAGATTGCGATAATAGCCGGCATAAAACTGCAGTAGACCGCTTGCCTGAAAAATCTAAAATCAAATATTTGAAAGTGTACGACACGTTTATGGAATGGAGAGCAGAGAAGGGTGCCAAAGATTTCTCAGAGCATGTGGTCTTAACTTATTTTGAAGAGATGGCAAAAACGAAACAGCCGTCAACCATGTGGGTGAATTATTCGATGCTACGAGCTATGCTGAGTGCTTATGACAACGTACATATTAACGGGTACCGTAATTTGTTGTCGTTTCTAAAGAGTCAGTCTAAAGGGCACACATCAAAGAAGTCTAATGTGTTCACTGCACAGGATATAGAAACTTTTTTGAAGGAAGCTCCTGACGAAAGTTTTCTTGATTTAAAAGTAAGTGTAATAATTTTTCATGTATATTTCACGAGTGTGATAATGGTATAAAACAGATACACTCATATTGGTTGGGCCAATCTATGACCCATTATTGCGAGCAACACCCCATTGCTGCAGATAGACGAGCACCACACACTCTCCTAATTGGGTCATAGATTGTCCCAAAAGATGTTGAGTTAATCTCGAAAATAAAGATGTTAGTGTATCCGAGTGAGTAGTTTTATGTTCATGACTAAGATATGAGGTTTAACAAAAAAAACAATATTTTTTAGGGTTCCATACCCAAAGGGTGAAAACGGGACCCTATTACTGAGACTTTGCTGTCTGTCTGTCACCAGGCTGTATCTCACGAGCCGTGATAGCTAGAGAGTTGAAATTTTCACAGATGATGTATTTCTGTTGCCACTATAACAGCAAATACTAAAATCAAAATAATAATAATAATTAAGGGGGGCTCCCATAGAATAAACGTGTTTTTTTTGCTGTTTTGGGTCTATTTAAATAACTGTTTACCTGTTAAATACTTGAAATGCTCACAGAATATTCAATTAAATATCTACTTTAAAAGGAAATAATTAAAATAAAATAAATAAAATCTGATTTTTTGTAGTTTTTGGTACGGAACCCTTCGTGCGCGAGTCCGACTCGCACTTGGCCGGTTTTTTAAGACAATAGGCTAGATGACTAAAAAAAACTATTTAGTCCGTCAGATAGATTACCAAAAAATATTGTACCCATATTTTTTCTTTTATTTGACAAACGAAAAATGGCGACAACACAGCGCTTGAAAGTTTCGCGTGACGTCACGCCTAGGTACAAATTTTACCTAGGCGTGACGTCACAAGCCCCCACTCCGGAAGTTTGATGATCTATAACTTTATCGATGTTTAGTTATTTGAAAAAAGAAAAAACATGTGTCTCACATTTTCCGTAATCTTACTTACGGACTAATTAGAATTTCATTTTTTTTACCCAGTCATCATCGCTATTCTTTTCCACTATAACTATTGGTATAGATTATGCTCTTGATTCTGAGTAGCAAAAAAAAACACTGCTTCAAATCAATAAAAACAAAAATACAACTTTTTACAACTACACCCATCTGCCCACAGGTGGCCTTGATCTTCGGGTTAGCTGGAGCCTGCCGCGTCGTGGAACTCATACGAATAAGACCCGAAGACGTCCAGAAGCAATCCGAACAAGCCATACTGGTCAACCTGTACACAACAACATCACCACCTCAAGTCGAACGATCATTCGTGATCAGAGACGAGCATGTTAATATAGTTGAGAGGTACAGAGCATTGAGGCCAGCTGACGCAGCGCCCGATAAATTCTTCCTACAATACCAGGACGGGAACTGCATGAAGCAGGGTATTGGACTGCATAAGTTCAACATCATCCCGAAGAGGATTGCCCAGTACTTGAATCTGCCTAACCCGGAGACTTACACAGGCCACTGTCTGCGGAGGACCTCTGCCTCGCTCCTGGCCCAGTCAGGAGCTGACGCAGTGTTGTTGAAGCAGTGCGGAGGATGGAAGAGTAACAATGGTGTGCTGCGGTTTTTAGAAGGGAGCTATGTCAAGGTATGAAATGTGGCTATGGCTGTCTGCCCTGCTTGTAAAATACCAACTTATTTTTGGAGTTAGTTTCCTGACAATGTATGGGGCAAAACGGCAGAATCAAGTTTGTCTCTCAGTCTGTTATCCTTGATAATATGTTATTGGTTGATGATTTGAATAATGAAGTTAATGATAAGGAACCCTTGGTGTGCGAGTTTAACTCGCACTTGGCTAGTTTTTTCTTTTTCAAACAAAAGGAAAAATACATTTACAATTTTTAACAATCAGATGGAATACGTTTTTTTTTTCCCTTGCCTTTGTAATTTTGTTTTTTTTTTTAACAGAGAGTTAGACGTGATGCCCCACGAATATCACCCCTACCGACTGAAGATCCGCAAGCCGAGCTCCCGCCAAACGAGACTGAACACTTTGAGTCTGCGATAGACAAGACTCAACACTTTGAATCTCCGCCAGACAAGACTCAACACTTTGAGTCTCCACTAGACGAGACTCAACACTCTGAATCTCCACTAGACGAGACTGAACATTTTGAGTCCACAGTGACGGAAACTACTCTTGAACCCCAGCTCAATAATACACAACAAACTCATTGCAATACTGATGATAGTCAGCAAGGGTCTTCAAGTAACAAGGTTACTCAGGGGACTCAAGTAGAAGCCGAGTTCATGACTGAAGACCCTGAACTCAGTGATACTCGGAGTCAGTCCAGTGATTCCCTTGACGATTTACTGTCAGTGGAGATTCAGGGTGATGATTGTGATGACCCTTTTGATCTCATTCCTGATGGATTTGGTGAGTCCTTTTAACCCCCAAAGCTAAAAGATTAAGGCCTTCCACACATAGAGCTATTCAAAAAGATCTTGTTACGAATTGAAATCAATAGAGTTGCTTGAGCGTCACCACCATACAATCACAATAAAGTTTGCACATAATCCAGTAACTAACATACATACATATTCTCACGCCTGTATTCCCAAGAGGGGTAGTATAGTATAGCACATGAATCCAGTAACTAAACAGATCACAAATAACCTAACAAAAACCTTTTTGCTGACTGTACTTTTGGCAACTGTACTTCATTGTCATCCACCCTAGATTATGTGCACCAGATTTCAAGTCAATCAGACCAACTGTTGAAGAGTTCCCTCCATCGGAGACGGTCCTAGTTAGGCCACCAGAACTCCACTACTGGAATACTGTATTGCCATCCGATTTACACAAGTATACAAAATTTCAGCTCAATTGGTAACCGGGAAATGGATCAAAAACTTGCAAGATTTGATTTCAGACGATGACCTATACTATAGACCGATAGGTACTTAAAAGATGGTAAACAATCTTGACATGTCTTTTTATTGAAATACACAGTCTAAAAATGAAAATCGTTACAATATACAATTCAATTATGAAAGTAAATGATTTTTTCATACCTAAATTGTAAAATGTAAAGATTTTGATTTATAAAGTGTATGTTTAAATAAAAAGACACGTCAAGATTGTTTACCATCTTTTAAGTACCTATCGGTCTCTAGTATAAGCTAAAGCATGTCACAGACTATAAGATACGATAATATTTTATCTGCATATAAATGCCATCTTTTTCCATATGTCGATGACAACAGATACTTGACGGTAAAATATAAGTTATCTGCGCAGTGTGTGTTAGCTCATTAAATTGTATAGGGCAGGGGTTCCCACAGGTGAAACTAAATAAAATACATACATATTCTCACGCCTGTATTCCCAAGAGGGGTAGGCAGAGCAGGTGAATTCTAAAATTCAGTGCCACGTTTAGCAATTTCAGGGTAAACAGCTGGTTAAACGTGATATTCCAGTGACAGGTGGCTAGCCCATCGCGCACAATACACTAACCCCTTCCCAGAGCCGACTCTTACGACACCCACGGGAACAAAGGGGGAGGTGCTATTCTAACCCGGCACCACACCACACTAAATAAAAGCTTGTTAAAAAAAAAGGGTTTTGTCGAAAGTGTTGACGTAATAATTTTTTTCAACAGATTCCCCTCCTTCGCCGGAAGACCCGTACTCCATCGAGGACTATCAGGCTCTGTTCGACCATCAGCAGCTCCGTTCGAACGTGGACGCGGCGCGAGCGAGACAGCTGCGCGCGCTAGAAGAGCGACGCCGGAGCCTCTACGAAGCCCGCTTGCAGATAGACAGCGAAAGGAACCAGCTGCTGCGGAGGATTGGACACGTGGCGCAGATGTGGCTGGACCATTTGAACAGTGAGGCCCAGGAACAGACCCAATAGAGCAGGGATTCCCAACCTTTTTCTCCGTAGAGCCCCCCCGGAGCACAAATAATATTTACATGCCCCCATATTTTTTTTCAATGTAAAATAAAACTAGCATTAATTGGCTAGTTTTTTTTAATGGCTTTCACCCTTGCCAGATTGGCAAGGAGTATTCTGCATATGTCACTGTAGAGACATAACACACGCGAGGAGAATGTTCGGTTATTTTTTATTTTAATAACCCCCGACGCAAAAACGACGGGGTGTTATAAGTTTGACGTGTCTGTGTGTGTGTGTGTGTGTGTATGTGTGTGTGTGTAAATGTGTATGTATCTGTCTGTGGCGTCGTAGCTCCCAAACGGATGATCCGATTTTTTTTGTTCGAAAGCTATATCCGTCGAGAGTGTTCTTAGCTATGTTTGGTGGAAATCCGTTCAGGTCTTCGAGGTCATCAGGTCATTTGTTTGGTGCGATGAGAATGTTACACGTTCAGTAAACCCATTGGGTTGGGGCTCGTCGGGGGTGTTTTTGGTTAGTTATTGGCTCTTAACAGTTTCTGTGACAGTTTGTAAGTGGTAAAACACTCGGTATGCGGGACTGGGTACTTCCATGTAAGAAATACAGGTGATATTCTAAACCCGCGTGAAGAGAGACGCCTGAGCTTCTACGGTGTGCGCGCGCATATAGACAGGGAGCGGAATGAGCTTAGGGTCAATTCACACCGAGACGAGACGCGACGCGGCGCTGCACGAAAAATTTTAATAGAACAACTCAAAATATACTTTATTTGTTACAAGATAAGGTTCATATTTACATACATACATACATATTCTCACGCCTGTATTCCCAAGAGGGGTAGGCAGAGCACATGAATTCAAAAATCCAGTGCCACGTTTGGCAATTTCAGGGTAACCAGATGGTTAAACGTGATATTGCAGTGACAGGTTGCTAGCCCATCGCCCACAATACACTACCCTTTCCGAGAGTCGACTCTTACGACACCCACGGGAAGAAAGGGGGAGGTGATATTCTAACCCGGCACCACACGGGTTCATATTTCATTGTCAGTATACAGAATACTAAAGAAGTAGCGCTGCGTGCGGTGTGCGGGAGCGGTGCTGCGCGCGTAGCGCTGCCAACTCAAAGTATACTTTATTTGCTACGTGATAAGGTTCACATTTCATTGTGAGCATTCAGGTACGTCGCGCTACGCCTCGAGATGTAGCGCGGCGCTGCGCAGCGCGAAACCACTGGCCGCTTCATGCATCGTCGCGCCGCGTCTCGTCTCGGTGTGAGCTGACCCTTAGAAAGATTGGGAATGTGGCTGGACCATCTGAACCAACAGTGAAGCCATCCGCATGTAAGGTCAACGACCCTGCGCTCGACACTGACTCACGGCACTTACAACCTATAGTAAGACAGGTGACAGATTTGTGTCATCTACTGGGCGTTGAGGCGTCGAGCATTGGTACATTCACCTTATCTTGTAGTTAGTATCTTTAAGAATTAATGTTTAACTTCATACATAGTCTGTCAATTTGGTACTGAACCTCTAATCTCATTGCGTTACATCGTTCCAAAATCAACCTTTCGTAAAGTTTGTAGTGTTCACTTTCAAAAAATGTAATGCGGAAGGATACTAGGTTGAGTAAAATAGTATGGTATGTAGTCTTAAGTATTCTTTTTGATCTCACTCGTAATATCAAAATTGATATTTTTTACTGTTTCGGTCATATTTTCAAGTACCTATAGCGTATGGTTGGATAAGGTATACATAATAAAACAATTAAGTAACAATAATGTATTAATTTATTACATACATACATATTCTCACGCCTGTATTCCCAAAAGGGGTAGGCAGAGCACATGAATTCGAAAATCCAGTGCCACATTTAGCAACTTAATTAAGTATATGTATTAATTAATTTATTATTAGACATAATATTGGGTCCTTACCTATGAAATTGGCGATTTTTCTTTCGTGCTTCTAACCATCGCAACTTTCATAACATAAAAGATAAATTACGTACTCAATATTGCAAAAGATTTTGCCTTCGTCGTGCAAATTTTGACTGTCATAAATCCAAAAAAAATATTAATAAACCCACAAAAAAAAAAATTTTGAAAATCAAGTTTTTTTATGCTTCCGGAATTATGTATGTTTTTGGTTGCAATAATTAAATGATCATTTTTTTTTTATTAAAATTGATTCTCATAGTTAGTTTATAAGTGTCTTTAAACACGGACATAATCTGTCAGCTGGAGTCTCAGAGGACTAACAACTTTAGTTCATTTAGACTCCAGGTGCCTGCTAAGCACCATCTGATGTTCCTGCGCCCCGACTTCTGGCCAGAGGGTGTGGTCTTCCGTCGTTTTAGGGTAGCGACGAATACGTTTAAGAAAAATCCCTGAATATTTATTTTTCACTTGTCTATCACATTGGGAAAATAACCTGTAATGGTAGATTTAAGTTTTGTTGTAATAAATAAATAAATAAATAATTTTTATGACGCTATCGTTTTTGGTTGCTAAATAAGTGTAAAAACCCTTAGTGTAGTAACGCAAATGTTACGAAAATCTTCATACAAAACGGCAATTTCATAGGTAAGGACCTAATAAATATTAACTTTTTAGCTCCATTGATTTATTAAGCAAAACCGTGAGATACACTCATAGTGAAGTAAAACGAACACGCACGTCTTTATATCAAAACTAGCTCGACATGTTCAATTCGCCGTGGCTAGGGTTTGGGAATTCCCGACAATTTCAAGGTCCCGGGACACGAGACAGCCTACCGTCAAAGTCCCGGGAATTCCCGGGACTTCGAGACTTTTGTTTTTTTTAGTGGGGCTTTCGTAAAATTATAATTAAGTTAGTTTTTTGTTTAAAATTGTACATACATACATACAATCAGGCTTTTAATACCAAATGGGGTACGAAGAGAACCTAAAACATGACAGATAGAACCATGATTATGAGTATTTCACGCTTTGCAGACACTTGCAGCATAATTTTAAGTTTGAAAACAGATGGAAGAGGTAGTATAATAGTGACCGGTTGCTAGTCTGTGGCCTACAGCATATCTAAACCTATTTCCTAGTCGTTTCTTACGACAAAAATTGTACCTGTTAAAAAAGGACAACCGTTTGTAAAAAATCAACATTTGTTACGAGTATACAGAATATGAGATGTGTGTCCCATGTAGTGTCGGATTTAGAATAACACGTCTCCATAATCTTCCGTGGATGTCGTATGAGGTGACTAAGGAAATAGGTGAAGGTACATTTTAGGCGACAAGCTAGCAACCTGTCACTATTATACCTGCCAACTCAAACCTACTAAAAATATACTCGAAGTGGCCACGAGACATGACATAGCCATAGTTTTGTCTACGTAGCGTTTAGTGTGCTCTGCTTACCCCATTTGGGAATACAGGCGTGATAAAATGTACGTACGTGTAAAATTTTATGTTTTCTTGAAGTAATTACACCAACTAGAATCTAATTGTTGGTCATAATCACAAAATTATTAATTCTTGTGATCATAGATTTGCTTCATCAAAATAATCTAAATATTTATAGAAAAAAGGATTTTAAATAAGTCTTTCACTTGTTTTAACTTAGCAGACCACGTAGTTATTCAATAAATGTACAGATAACGCATTGCTCCTTCAATTACTTGAGAATAAAAATGAATTTCGATAATCTTGTCTCGTCTCGAGTCTCGAGTGTAAAGTCCCGGGACTCGAGACAGCTAAAATTACGAAAAGTCCCGGGACTTCGAGACTCGAGACGTCCCGGGACCCAAACCCTAGCCGTGGCGCTTTGCTTCCGATGATGGACACCATATCGAGCTGTTTAACCTTTTGACCGCCAAAGACGCCATATCACGTCATCGCAAGTCAGTGCCCGTGACGCCACGACGTTAAATGGCGCGTCGAAGTTATTCCGAAAGAACTGAAATATAAAACGCTGCAACATTTTTTCTAGGTTCACTTCATTTATAGGTAGTGTAAGTTATTTTATACCTAATTTAAATAAAATAATACAGCACCATTCGAAAAAAAACAAGCATTATCTAAGAGACGACTCACGTCTTTGGCGTTAGGAGCACAGCGTTTCACTTCGCGCCTTAGCGGTCAAAAAGTTAAAGTACGTGTAAATGTATTCTCATAACGAAATGTATGTATGTTACAAATAAACATTTTTAATATTGGTATCATTTTATTTCATTCATAACAGACATACAGAATGTCATATTGACCAGTGACCCACGTTCTATTGACTGAGAAAACGTTTAGATAAAAACTGAAGGTAAATTAACTAAAAAATTCAATATAATGACTTCTTGGTCAGGCTGCAAATGCAATTCTACCAATGGGCGAGTAAAGGGACAATTACTATTACGCTGGGGCCACACTAACGGGAAATGGCATTAATTATCGCGATAATGGACGTCAATCATATGGTGAAAACACGTTTTAACGCGATAATTTATGCCATATCCCGTTAGTGTGGCCTGGGCATTACTATTTGTTCACCTATGCGGTCGCCTCACATGTTCCAAACTACCCTCGGTCAACGATCATCGTCTTTACGCTAGACTAGAGGTTCCCAAACTTTTTAAATCACAAACTCCATTGAATTTTTTACCGGGTTCGATGGACCCTCTGCTGTTACATTTTTACCAAATTCTCAAATACACTGATTTTTACAAACACCAGAGCGACCCCCATCGAGTCTCATGGACCCCTGGGGTTCCAAATGGACCACTTTGGGAATAACGGCGTTAGACTGACCGTCGAACACAGGCATGATTGTATGTATGTATGTACTGAGTGCCGTGTAGTAGGCTGTGACGGCTGTCACTCGCCGAATGCGGCCGATTACCGTGTTCTTTACACTTTTGTGACATGACTGTTGCACTGATTTCACTAATTTAAATTAGTCAGGTAACAGCACAGAATAGGTACCACATTCAGAAGATCCACCCGCAAACATGTATAACAGGACACCGTTGTGAATAGCCAGACAAGCATTCTTTGAAATACATATTCAGATAGCTCACAACAGAGTGCTGCATTCGTTTGATTTCCAGCTTTTACTCTACTTTTGATATCCTCTTCGTGCTTACCGTCACTCTTGAACATACATCCCAAGTACCTGAACTCTCTCACTTGTCTATCCTTTCACTTAATTTTTTTATAACACATTCAGTCATCTCGTTCTTCTCAAACACCATAACTTTCGTTTTACCTACCTACATTCATTTTCATTCCCTGCTTTTCAAAAGATTCGTACACAAGTCAAGAGGAGCATCTGATCATCAGCATACAAGAGACATTTAATGAAAGACTTTTCTATCTTCAATCTATAGTTTCGCTCTTTCAAATCGAGTAAACAGTCATCCATGAAAACATTGAATAGCTACACCGTGCAATCTGACGCAAGCTTCGGAATCCCTGTATAAGGATTTCAGAGCTCGTATCAAATCGCCACCCAGTCTTCTCATCGACAACGTTGACCAACCCCGGATCTACGATTTTTTCGAATCGGGGCAAGAACTTGATATAGCGCCCCCCTCGTGAGCGTTTGATTAACACTAATGTATAATAGGTGGCATTTTGGCGCCCCCTGAAACTGCCGCCCGGGGCAGGTGCCCCGGCCCCCCCCCTAGATCCGGGGCTGACGTTGACCACAGTTCATCCCTCTTCACTCTATCATAGTCTTTCTCAAGATCCACAAAAGCGCAGTACACTTTTCGGCCTTTCGCTAGGAACTTCTCGGCTACACACCATAATGAGAAAACCTGATCCGTACATCCCATTCCCTATCTGGAATTCGCTTGCACATCCCAAATACTGCTTTCGGAAGCATTTAACTCTCTCACTTGTTTTATCCTTTCACTTTAAATTTTTATAACACATTAGTCATCTCGTCGTTCTTCTGTAACTCATTCCCTTGTTTTCAAAAGTTTTACCATGTCCTGTAATTCACACGCCCACAAGAGATGTTTAACGAAAGACTCCCCTATTTTGAATTCAGTCTCCCTCTTTCAAATCAAGTAGACAATCAAGTCATCCACGAAAAGATTGAAACTTTTGCAATCATAATAGCACAACTAAGTAACATACTCCGGGTGGTGCGTCTTCATGTGTCCCTTGAGGCTGCAGTTCTGCACGAACGCCTGTCCGCAGACGGCGCACGCGAACCGCCTGTCGTTATTATGTATCCGCATATGCTCTCTCAAAGTCTTCTTCCTGGCATACGACTTTTTACACACTGTACACTCAAAGGCCCTTTCGTTGTTATGTTTCACCATATGAGCCGTCAACTCCCCTTTAGTATAACACATGTACGCACAAAACTGACACTGCACCTCCTTCTCATCCAAATGACACCTCTTCATATGGCACGAGAGGTGGTACCGCCTGTTGTAACTCTTCTCACACACATTGCACTTGTATTTCAATGGAGCTAGTCCATGCACTTCAACCATATGCTTCTGCCTTTTGAAGTACTCAGCGAACCGCTCCGGACACTTCGGACACTTGTTCTTCTTTAGCATCCTGTGCACGGTGTCAACATGCGTCCTGTATTTCTGTTGCGTGTTGAAGACTTTTTTACACGAAACGCAGGGGAAGTTACCCCCAACATGTAAAGTTTTCATGTGGACTTTTAATCTCAATTTATTAACGAATCCAGCCCCACATTCTTCACAGACATAGTTCCTGAAATGGACATTCATATGCCGTTCAATCGAACCAAAGGTTTCAAAGGTGAACCCACATATCTGGCAGACGAAGTTGTTTCCTTCGTTCAGTTTGAATGGGAGAACTCTGTCTTCAACGTTGGTGCACCATTCTTTCTTATGCTCTTTGCTTAGGTGGTCCTTCAAACTTTTCAAACTGGGTATGTCCTTCTCACAAATGGTGCATTTTAAGTCTGTAACATCCACATATAAAACTAAGCCGTCTACAGTGTATTTGTTCATTATTCTCTTAATGTTACTCCTGGTTTGCTCAGTTCTTTGGTGTGTCTTCAATGTTTGTAGGGTTTCACAGATTTTCCAGCAGTAGTAGCAAGGGTAACCGGATCTGTTTTTGCTCTTAAATGGTGTGACGTTGGAGTTCTCTAGTAAGGTACAGATGTTGGTGACGTGGGCTAGTTTTTCTGTGAGATAAATTCGTTTGTTGGCGAGGCTGGTCGATTTTTCGGTCTTCATGGACTGCAGGACTTTGTTTGAAGGGATGACCTTACCTGAAAACATAAACGGGGTAGGTAGAACGTGAAAATGTTACATAGACAAATTCGTATCAATTTCACGTTTGAGGAAACGGGACGACGCGGCGCGGTGGGGTGACGGTCTCAGATGTAATGTAATGTTCGAAATTACACGGAAGACGATGCACAGAATACCGGTCGGGGCTTTGCGTTCTCTTTCATATGATATCGAACATCACAACGGATAGCGACACGCCACAGCGTTGCACCGCCCCGCATCCGCTGTCAGTGCGTTTGGAGTTGGAGCTTTAGCGATTTTATGTTGAAAGATGCAAAAGGTACAAAAGTAACAACTTGCCAGTTTGTCGCCAGCAATATATTTTGACCTATTTCGTTAGTCGTCTCTCACGACATCCAAGGAATAAATAGAGAGGTGTAGGGGCGCTTGTGCACTACCATGAAATTTCCGGTCCGGCCGTCCGGGTTTTACTGTCTGTCGCGCCGTCCCGCTCACGTTAATCCAGCAGAGCAAGCGAGACGAGACATTGAGTAAAAAGCCGGACCGGAAAATTCATGGCAGTGCACAAGCGCCCTAATTCTACACAAAAGGCATGTTGAAAAATGTGTGCTAAATATAGTTCCATATATCATTCTCACTCGAATCAACTCAACTTAACCATGCTATTACCCAACCGCACATACCAACCGCAAATAATTTTGTAGTTAATCACAAAACTTTCAAACCTCCTAGGACCCCCTCTTCTCTAAACTTACCCTTCAGCGAGTCGAGGTGTGCCACAAAAGCATTGCAGATGGTGTAGAGCGCGCGCCGCGTGGGCAGCCGCGCGGCGCCGCGCGGGAAGCGCGCCAGCAGCGCCGCCTCGCCGCGCACCAGCGGCTCGGGCTCCGGCTCGGGCCCCGGCTCGCTGGCTGGAGACAAACATCACCTGTATGGCTTTTACATTAAAATTACATATCTCAGGAGTTTTCTAGTAGGAACACTCGACCTCTGGTTGAAATATTTAAGGTCAATTTATAACCTTAAGAGCGTGCAAACACAATTCGGCGATTTTGATGTTTTTCAAATTCTTTACAAAGCTATAAATCCTTAAGTTTTTAAAGAAAAACTACTGTAACATATAAATAAACTCTTTTTATTGGGATTAACGGTAAATATTATTTTATTAGCAACACAGATTTATTTTACTTAACCAATTTGTTGAAGGGTTTTTACAAAAATACGCGTCAGAGCTGTCTTTCACTTGAAAAATTTCCATTAAAATTTACCACAAACGATATAAACTTGTTATTATCTGATAGATAATATAGTCTATTAGGGAATAACGTTGTTACATGAATCAAATTATTGGTTTTTATTATTCAAATATCATTTTACATAATTTCAAAATAGAACCATTACTTTATTTTTTCCTCATTGATTTTAATGTAATTACAAATGAAACAATTTTATAGTAAATTTACAGGATATGTTTAGTCTAACCATATTTTTTTCATGGCTAAATAAGAGTTCAGACGGCCGGATAGCCCAGCGGTTAGAGAACCTGACTGTGAAGCTTAAGGTCCCGGGTTCGATCCCCGGTCGGGGCAGATGTTTGTATGATGAATACGAATGTTTGCTTTCGAGTCTTGGATGTTTATCTGTATATAAGTAAGTTTATCCGTTGTCTAGTACCCATAACACAGGCATTAAATTGCCTACTTTGGGACTAGGTGATTGGTGTACAAATTGTCCAGTGATATTTATTTATTTATTTACTTAATTTATTTTTCACGATTTTTTAAACATTGGTCCAAAACCACTAAGGTCAGGTGGGGGAAGAGAAACGCAGGGTTGGAGGGCACTACAGACCATACTCACTCATAACTCGACGTGTTATGGTCTGTGGTGCCTCTTACCCCTGCCCTGCCCCTGAGTTTCTCTTCCCCCACCTGATCTTATATTACGTTCGTAAATAATGTTTATGCCCTCTTAAGTAAGTTTATTTTTCTTGTCTAGTACCCATAATACAGGTTTTAAATCTGGGGGCACGGCCGTGCCCCCACCAAGTCGAGCAAAAAAGCGTCACGGCCGTACCATCCTTTTCTCGAAGCAATTCAGACCATTTTCGACCCCCTGTAACTTCGTTGTGGATAAAACTAGAAGACTGAAATTTTCAGTAACTATGCAGGCATTGTAAAGACACGTATATTTCAAATTTCATTCAATTTGAACCAGTATTTTAAGAATTATAACGGGTCAAATTTCTTAATTTTGTCACTCACTGACTCAACGATCATCAAAAGTATAAGGCACTTCTAGCAGACCTAGAAGCTTCAAATTTGGAATATAAGTAGTGTTTGGTGTAGGAATCAAGGAAAAACTAAAAAAACCGGCCAAGTGCGAGCCGGACTCGCGCACGAAGGGTTCCGTACCAAAAACTGCAAAAAATCAGAATTTTTGTATGGGAAAAAAGTAGAAATGTCTGCAAAATACAAAAAAGAAATGAGATCCCATCAAAAACAATACTTGTCAAAAAAAACCAAGTCTCGCAACTCAGTTGTTCTGCGGTAAAAAGTTGTGAGATCCATGTAATACCAAGTCGGTATAACATGGTATAAATAAATATATCGAGACTTGGCCATCGCCTGTAAACACATGTACATTCAATTATTTAGTGCGATGGCCAAGTCTCGATATATTTATTTATACCATGTTATACCGACTTGGTATTACATGGATCTCACAACTTTTTACCGCAGAACAACTGAGTTGCGAGACTTGTTTTTTTTTGACAAGTATTGTTTTTGATGGGATTGTCTTTTTTGGGAGTAGGTGATTGGGATTGGTATGCTGTTTTAAACTTTCGTGATTCTCACTCATATTTATGTATACGCGGGAAATTATCACGGTATTTTCAACTAACTCACGACGTTTCGGCCGCGTTACAGCCTCGAATTAAGTCATGCGTATACATAAATAGTGGTGATTGTGATTGGTGTAAATCAGTGGTTCCAAAGGGGTCTAGGCGGACCCCCAGGGGTCCATAGGAGACTCGGTGGGGTTCCGCACTGGTGTTGCCTGGTGTTGCTAAATGTGTGTGTACTTAGGACTTCAGTACAAATGTAGCAGCAGGGGGTCCACCAAACCCCATCAGAGTTTAGAAGGGGTCTATGAGTAAAAAAAGTTTGGGAACCTTAATCAATGATATCATTATTATTTTTTCTATTTAAATAAATACTTCTCCCCTAGAAAGTACGTTTTTGCACGGACCTAAACCAAGTACTTTAAATATTATTTGTGATGGACTAGCTTAGCTTAGACCATTGACAAAAACTTGCGAGCTGTATAGCATGCATTGAGGATGGCTGCTTTCTGTAGCAGATTGTATGGGGATGGATGGTGTCTGCAGGCTGGTGTGCAATGTTTTGGGTATCAAACCAGTAGTAGGGAGTATGATCAGGATGCTTTTCACAGTATGGATCTGCCATTGTGTTTTCATGACAATGGAAACCTCTTATGGAGTTTTTCTGCATAATATGTTTGCTTTATAAGTGGGTATGGGCTATGGGTGCTTTGTAAGTTGTGGAGTATTATTATACCTAAACTAAGGATGTCCTGTGTGGAGTCGTCTTCGGAGCCTGACTCCTGTTTCACACTTGTATGCTCGATTTCTACTTTTATGTCACACTTGCCCTGGGTCAATGAACCTGAAATAAATAAAGTTGTTAGTCAGCACAGTTATGAAATGAATGCAGTAAAAATTGTACCTCATAGTGATGTCACTCCAAACTTCTAAGTGCTGTATTCTCATCATTTTTGTTTTTCAAATTAAATAAAAAACATTTGTTTAATATTTATTATGCTAGAAGTGGCAGCAAGGAAAAAATATGTAGCCATAATTATGGTTTTGTCTATGTCACGATTTGTGTGCTCGGCCTACCCCATTTGGAGACAGGCATGATTGTATCAATTGTGTGTAGGTATGTATGTTTAATATTTTTGGTAATCTAGCTGACGGACTAAATCGTTTTTAAGTCTACTATCCAATTCTGGACATAAATAATAGATGAGAGGTATAATAGAGACAGGTTACAAGTCTTAGTCGCCTTTTACAACTTTGACGGAAAAATGCAAGGGGTTATTCCATAGAGGATAGAACCTATAGAGAAACAATGTTCGCAACCCCGGTCCGCAAATAGTTTGTTGATTTCAACATACTAAACGTCACCGTCACTGTCACAGAAACTGTACAGAGCCAATAACCGTAGAGAAAAAGGCACTAGCGTTACGCGCGATCTTGGACCGGCCAATAAGAGCACAGCGATCACTTCAATAGGGTCTTTGACAACAGTAAAAATAAACTATAATTTGTGGCCATCCTAACAGATTATAGGAAAATTAAACATATTTCACTTTCTTTTGTTCAAAATATTATGCATTTTTAGAGTATTTTGTTTTATTAATTTCTAATATTCGTTAATAATGTATCTGTGGCTGAAACGCTTGCGATTGATTGATGACGTCACATACCATGAAAGGTATCTGTAGCCAAAGTGGACATTGATAATTTGACATGACAATTTTGACAGCTTCTTTGTGTGGTGCCTTTGTTTACTTGCATTTGACGTCAAACACCGTTTTTGGCGTGAGTTTGAGAATTTGAACTTTAATATTTATTTTCTTTGTTAATACAGACAAGAATCCGGAAATACTAATATATCGTGTTTATTACATAATGAAGAATTTATTAAAAGTATATTTCAAAAATGTTCAAAAACCCTATTGTTTTGCAGAATAATTTCCGAACAATCAAGATGACATTAGTACTCTATAGGTTCTATCCTCAATGGGTTATTCTAAATCTAACACCACTTCCATTTACCTTCTATACGGCCTGTTTTACACTTGCCAGCCTGAACCAGCCTCTCTTCTGACTTCTCCACCTCAGTCCTGAAGGTGGTAGCATCGCGCAGCTGTTGTATACACAGCAGGCAGATCAACATGTTATCCATGTTGTGTATTAACTGTAAACAAACATAATTTTATATGTAAGTACACTAAAAGCTAGTCTATGAAAGTACTTTGTGCGCGCAAGACTTATTTGATTGTGGGATTAGTAAAACAAATGGTTTCAACGGTCAAACATATCTTCAGTAATAAAAATCAAATTAAATACAAATCGTACGGCAACAAGCTCACCTGTAAATTATAGCATCGCGCAAACATATCGTAGTATACTTCTTTGACTCCATTAGACAAGTATTCTTTCTTAATATCACGATGGGACCCCTCAGAATGACAAATCCTGCAGTGCCCGAAGCTCAAACCGTCCATTTTACCGGCCTTTTTAAGCGATAATGAAAAATAATATTTTTTCTATTTACTTGACCACGTTTTAAGTAAAAAATTACGTAAATTTCATTTTATTCCTAACTGGTTTTTCTGTACAGTGCTTGTTACGTTAATTTAATACGATTTTTATTGCAGTTTGTATTTAAATAAAAATGTAAGAATTTTAATTTCCTATTTTCCTGCTATCAGTACAGATAAATCAATGTCAAACAAACATGACAATGACAACAGACGTCAACGAATGATAACTTTTTTTTATTGTCATAGCATAGGGTTGATGCCTATACCACTACAACTCGAATATTGTACGAAATCTTTAGTTTCTTGTTAGTAAAAAATAGTAAACTAGCATACTATTAGCAGCATGCATGAAGCATGAATATTTATAGCACAGTTAGCAACATTCTCTTCCTATGCTATGGCAAAGGGAAGGTGATTTGATGAGAACAGACATGGAACAGACAGCCTGGTATCTTATGTGATTGTACGGGCTTAATCCATTTACTTTTACGTATTGAAAAAAACGCTTATGTCAAAAAAAATTGACAGTTCCATTGCATATCCGGCATGTCAGTTCTTTAATTTCAATTGTCTGAATTGTATTGATTGATTCAGTTGAATGTCAACAAAAACAGAAATGATTTAATTAGTGCTGTGTTTTCTTTGCTAAGCTAACAATGAAAATAATTGATGTATCAAACTGTGCTCAAACGAGTTACCTACCAGAATAAGCACCCGACTTGATAGCTGCTTACAGAAACCTGCTTGCCTGCAGTCGATGTTGATACGATATTTCGTTGTTTAGTTGTGGTCCTATTCTGCAGAATTAATAGTATGGCAGAGCTTCCGCCTGGCTACAGAGAGCCGCCGTCAGACACGGGCATCGAAGGCAAGTCTAATCTCTCGTATTCTTAAAATACACTTATTCTTTGCATTTAACTCTTCTACTATAAGTGTATAGTTAGCATGTAACTTAGCAAGATTTTTGTGTAAGGGTATTTGGAAATACAGGTGTGATGTTTATGAATTTGTATGTGTATGTGTATGTATCGCCTGAACCTAGCAGTGGGACTTCATGAGGCTGGATTATTGTTGTTTTTTTTTTATATTTATGTATGTATTACCTACTGTACTTTGTTTTTCTAGATTTTGTTTGCAACTTGTGAATTCATTCAGTAAAATCCATCCAATATGTTTTATAAGAAACAGTAACAATCCATTCTTTCGAACAAAAAGTTTCATATGTTTATTAAAAGTATTTTTTTAACTTGCAACATTTATATTATGAGTTGCAGTATTTATTTCAAATTTAATTGCCAGTTTATAATATTCACAATAATGTGGTTAGCAAAAAAAAAACAATATTATTTGCAGTTGGCGACACCAGTGACACAACGGAGCATGCACGGATTAGAATAGTGTCCATCAAAACAGAACCTAACTGGGAGGTGGAGAGCGAGACAAAAGAGACAAACAAGCCAGAGTGTGATAGTAAAATTTATATGAAACGAGAAGTTGAGTGTGTAAAAATTGAACCTGTATTTGTGAAGGAGGAGATAGAGTCTGAGCATACTGCTGAAGAACATGACGAAATCCTAGAGAATAAAGATGAGTATATGCTGGAACTGGAACCACAGCTGAACGATGTTCCCGATCTGTTTGTATGTAGAGATGAATTGGTGGTGCCGACAGATGTATCTTCAGTTCATGGTGAGTGTTTTGTTATAACCAGGGGTCGGATTTTTCATAGCATTGTTGGATGAGGGAAAACTATGGAGTCGATATTAAAACTAAACTTTAATTCTTATTCATACTCATACTCACTAATTTTCATAGTCCCGTAATAATTTGCTCCTTGTCCAGTTTGACAGATTGAAAATGTTAATAGATAATTAATGTTACTGAATATAATTAAAATATGGAAAAAGTTGCCATTATTTTCTCGTTTTAAAATTGTAATTTTGAAATGGACAATGCACATGCCATACCTTGTCAAGATTTTGAGACACTCATTCCTGTATCTACAAGCTTTATGGATATTGGAAACTAGATGCACATTATAAAAATAATGTTTTATTTTACTTTACAATATAATTTATTTCTACTCATGTGATTTATTTTATTTATAATTTAATTCCGTTCTTACTTAAATTAATGAGTATGAGTATGGTAAACATAACAATTTAATTTTAATATCGACTCCATAGTTTTCTTTCATCCGACCTTGCGATGAAAAATTCGACCCCTGGTTAAAACTAATTTGGCTTTGCTTAGAATTTGGCTATCACTTTTCCATGGGAATAATAAAATTTTAACCTTTTGAACGCCGAGAGCCACTAAAGTGGTCGAGTGCTGTCGTGCCCACCACGCCAACAACCACTAAAAGGGTCAGAGTGACAGTGCACTTTGATCATGTATAAAATCTATTGTGAATTGCTATTCTTTATATCTACTGGATTAAACTTTACATCAACTCATATTTTGTTCCTTAAAAGAATTAGAGATTGCCTGGACAGGTCAAAATGTGAAAATTTCTGGATTATTCTTCGGATATAATTTGACGCAATAATTTCAGTGTCTCAGACGCCAATAGCCCATAAAGTGGTCGCTAGTGCTGTCACCGGATCTGTTTCATTTACATTTGACTATTATGAAATTATTGTTACGATTACGAAGGTGTCTATTCCAAAATTTTTAATCCTAGTATATTTTATAACATTAATTTTATCATCATCTTAGCAAAAAACATGCTGAAACAAAAAATAAGTTTACGATTTATTGACTGACATTGATCTGTCGACATAAAAAAATGTATCTGTTTAGCGTTACAGCCACATCTCTATGATCGCGGGAAATCATAGTTCCTCATACGCCAACAACCACTTTAGTGGCTAGCCCATGACGTCATTGACGGTAAATAGTCTGTACTAGTGATGGCGTAGTGGTGAAAAAAAAGAAACAAAATTCGTAAAATGGCCTTCTCCATTGACCTTTCCTGACCAGTTTTGTTACGTATGAGATTCACTATATTTCTGTAAAGCAGTATAGGAAGATAAAAGCAAGATATAAACCTGCAAGTTATTACTGCAACTATGAGTGAATGCCGTGAGTGGCAGTTACCTGCATCCATAGCTGGGCACCGTTAATTAAACAGTTAACTTCGCTAATCGTTAATCCGTTACTATAAAAGTTAGCTTCGTTAAACGTTAAAGCGTTAGCGTAAAGAATTAACGCAAGTTAACGTTAATTGTTAATCCGTTAAAATGTAATTAAAAAAGATATTAGGTATCTATGCTGTTGTTGCGTTATTAAACTTTGGTTTTGGTTCTGGGAGGTATTAATTCGCAGCATTCTCACTCGCAGTGTTTTCGTTTCACTCGCGGCACGCGCCGCTCAGCATTTGTCGTTTTATACTTGTCTGAACCTGTTTTTCTCGCCGCGCCGCGGTGCCATGCGGTGAATAGTAGGCATCGGATTAACTATTAACGGACTTCTGAATGTTAACGGAAGTTAATGAGTCCGTTAACCTTTTTTTAAGTTAACATAAAAGTTAATCCGTTAGTCAATATCGTCCTATTGCTGCAAATACCTGCTATCTGCAAAAATCTCATTTTGAGATATAGCCATTTTAAAGTTTAACCATGTTTTTTTCTGATAATATATCTAAAAAACATCCATATTTTTGTATATTCTTAAGAATTAGAGTGTCTTATTTACGTTTTATTAATTAAATAGACTCAGAGTGAAATAATTTGATCATAAAAACGTGATTGAAAAAAAGTTGCCGCACATTTAGCAGGTTTTACCTGTACAAACACACTTTCTCGTATTTCCCTCAGTAAAGCGTTTATGAACATGATTATACTTTTCAAAGCTGTAGTTTTAGTACCATATGCCTGCAAACCACAAAATAGTCAAAAATACCTGTC
>BHDV01069816.1:10857-33893 GCA_005406045.1 Adoxophyes honmai | reverse complement strand
TTAAATCAGTTGCATACGTAAGCTCGGTGTTTCATTTACTACATAAATAACACGGCTTTCTTTTATGTATATGTACCATCGTGAATCGGGATTGTTGAGCCACTTAGATATGTTTGTAATCTGGTCCTATGATACTAATCCAATAGCTAACATCTAGTAGGTCACATCGGTCAGTGATTACACATCTAAATTGCGAACAGTGGCAAGTGGCTCAACAATCCCGGTTCGTGACTGTACCTCTATAAGAAGATTAGGTCCTTAACTATAAAATTGGCGTTTTGTGTGAGGATTTCTATAATATTTGCGTTTTCCATTTCGTTTTTTCAAGAGCACTCTTTCAGTATCGACATGGATTTTATAATGTAAAGATAGTGCTATTACTACAGAATGCAGGTATCTTTACATACACTTATTTATTGCATCAAGTGTCGGAACGTATAATCAGCTACATAACATAATGGATGTAGAAGCAAAAAAACATCTTAATACCTTCACAAACATCCAGCTTTATTAAACTTTTTTTTACCGTTTTATCAAGCGAGTTAAAAATCTCGGCTTTATCCGAGATTTAACCTAACTCCGTCGTAAACAGTTTTATTTTAACTTAGACCAGAAGACTGTAGAATAAATTAACTGTAAACCAAACGGCTGTTTGTAATCCTTTGACATAAAAACGGCGTTAATAAGAAATGTTAAAAGAAGGAGAATTTTGTTATTTTAAACTCGCGCTCTGCCCTGGAAGCTTAGCACGACAACTCGCTCTAGTCATTTTGGTTACTGGATTAGTAGATTATACTCTATCAGTTTAGGTACTTAAATTAAAGTAAACAAACTTTATGTTAGATTTGACAGGTTAAGATCGTTTTTTTACTACCCAACTTTTTTCGGATGTTCAAAAAGCAAAGGAAGGAAACAATAAAAAATATTTTGTTGGTGCCTAAATTTACCTAATACCGGAAACAATCGGAATTAGAACACTAACGTTCATCAGATCAATAAATATTACGAAGCTTCCTTTGCTAACCCGTGTGGTGCCGGGTTAGAATAGCACCTCCCCCTTTCTTCCCGTGGGTGTCGTAAGAGTCGACTCTGGGAAAGGGGTTAGTGTATTGTGGGCGATGGGCTAGCAACCTGTCACTGCAATATCACGTTTAACCATCTGGTTACCCTCAAAATTGCTAAACGTGGCACTGGATTTTTGAATTCATGTGTTCTGCCTACCCCTTTTGGGAATACAGGCGTGAGAATATGTATGTATGTATTCCTTTGCTAAACTATTTGAACATCCGAAAAAAGTTGGGTGGTAAAAAAAAAAAGTTCTTAACCCGTCAAATCTGACATAAAGTTTGTTTACTTTAAGTTAAGTACCTAAACCGATAGAGTATACTTAATAGGAAAAGTTCCGTGTGGTGTTGGGTTAAGAATAACACCGCTCCATTTCTTCCGTGGATGACGTAAGAGGCGACTAAGGACATAGGTTATGGTATATTTAAGGCGACAGGCTAGCAACCTGTTACTACTGTACCGACCACCTAAAAATCTAAAAAAATGTATTATGCTAGAAGTGGCCACTAAACGTGAAACAGTCATCGTTTCGTTTGTAGCGTTTTGTGTGCTCTGCCTACCCCATTCGGGGATACAGGCGTGATTGTATGAATGGTTGTATTAGTGCAAAACCTTTTTAGGCAAATCCTTCACTATTGAATCAATCGATTCCTAACCCACCATAGAATCTATTTATACATACATCACGTCTGTATTCCCAAATAGGGTAGGCAGAACACACGAAACGCGGCATAGACAAAACCATGACTCTTTCGCAGTTAATAGGGTATATGGTCCATGGGGTACCAGCCCAGCAAGAACTGAGAATGCAGGCGTAATGTAAGGTAAATGTACCAATGCTCGACGCCTCAACGCCCAGTAGATGACACCCATCTGTCACCTGTCTTACTATGACATAAGGTAGCAAGTGCCATGTATTGGGTCAGTGTCGAGCACAGGGACGTTTACCTTAATAATTACTGCCCATTTGTTCTCTGCCCGGCAAAGCCTAGATGGATGGTCGCTCTTTATCACCAATATTAGAAACGTATGAAAATTATTCAGATTTATTGACATTATCAATCTAAATCAAAACAAGGTATTCGATCGAAAGGCTTACCCTTTGTTTACTGTTTGTTTCAATTTCAATTGCTCGTGGCAAATATGAAATTCGATTTCAGCGTTTAATTCCGAAAAATTCAAAAGTGCAAGCCTGTGATTTGAATCCACGTACCCTCTGCATGAGAGGCCACAAGTCAAACCGTTGGAAAACCACGGCTATAAGGCGCAGCGCAGACGACAGAGTTTTGTGCGAGCAGCAATAAATTCTCGCTATTCACGCTGACAGTTTCTACGAAACTCTGAATGGAAATTCCTAGAAGCTGTCACCGCGCCATTCAGACAATTTATTGCTGCGCAGACTCGATCGCACAAAACACTGTCGTCTGCGCAGCGCCTAATAATTTAAACACTATCAAACTTTCTACAATATTCAATTTGAAAGAATTCTTGTCCTAATTTCTCCTTCTGAATTTTCAAACAATTCCTAGCTAGAAGAAAATGAGCCTCAATCCCCAAAGGTTAGATCAGGCGGCTAATGTGAACCGGGCCGTAAAAGCCCCGGTTGATGTGTCACGGGCCTAAGCAAACAATGTGAATTTATATTGTTAATCAGGTGAGCCAACATAACGCATCCTACGCAAAGTCAGTCCGAATAAATGCCGCGTATGTTAATATACCTAATAGTATTATGATTTGCCAAGGATTAATGAGATTTTACCACAGACTTACATCGAAATAGATACCGCGAGTTCCTGCATTTGTATGAAAACCAAGCGAGTCACTTTTTCTCTACCAACTGTAACGTCACATGAGCGGTTTAGTGATGGAAATTGTCAGTCTAAGTGAAACCGATTCAAAGGTGACGCCGCCTTATTCAAGTTGTACTGTCTCTAGGCAGTTAAACCTAATCTAAGTGATACCTAATTTTAAACAAAAAAAAAACCGACTTCAAATTAGCTTTATCCTGAAAGGAAACTTCTGTTTATGTGCATATTTACCAAAGGTCAAGTAGGTAGGTATAAGTACGTAGCTCTCAGCAGATTCAAGGCTTTAGAAGGAAGAACTCTATCTGATTTAGAACCCTCTAAACTGTTAAGTAAACCCCACGATGAACGAGCATTAGCAGAAATGCACCGCTTGACAAGCAGCAGGCCTGGCTAATTACTGAAAATTATTTTCAGTCTGCAGGTGCATTCAGTATCGAAAAAGTTATCCTTTAACTCCTAAAAATTAAGGAATTGAATACCTCCTTTTTTTGAAGTCGATTAAAAACTAAGTCAAATCGCGTCAAAGGAAGAGCATTGCTCTCCCTTTTAGCTCCCTTTTGGCACGCGAAGTACATACACTTGAGTCATCTATTTCGATGGAAGTCTGTGAATTTTACTTCAAAAGGTCATAGTTTAAGATATAAGTTCAGAGTTTCATGGCAATGAGATTAGAGGCGACGTAGGTGTGTAAGATGGATGAGAATGATCTCATTTGGTTGGTCTGTGGATACGGCGTGGGGCATTTTTGTGGGATATTGTCTAAGTATTTTTGCATTATTTAGTATCAAAAGTGTTGCAAACGCACTTACAGCGGAAGTGGGGCGGGACGGTGGCGGTGATGGTATGAACGAAACGCTTATTTCCGCGATGCGATGTGCGCGCAGCGCGCTCTCTCGTTTAATTTCAAATATTACAACCGCGATGGATGTGTTGGGAGGGGAAGACCTAGACGGACGTTCCGTGACCAAATCGCGGACGTTTTAGAATCAGGTCAGGTCAAGAGTACCCGAAATCGACGAGCATGTATGAAGAAACTAATGAACGTGGATGAAGCAAAAGAGGTATGTCAGGATCGTAACAAGTGGAACAAAGTGGTCTCTGCCTACCCCTATGGGAAAGAGGCGTGACGGTATGTATGTATGTACAACCGCGACCGTGACGCTACCACGCCGCTTCCGCCTGTCAGTGTGTTTATATCTTCAAGTTTAAGAAGGCTGAGTTCACAGCTGTCCGGGAGACTCGTAGGCTGTTGCTACGGGCGCCCAGAGCGAGAGCACAAATGAGGAACTAGAGCATCGTTTCACAGCGACCGGGATTGGTGCGCACGGGACCCAATCCGCGTCACTGTGAAACGACGCTCTAGTTCCTCATTTGTGCTCCCGCTCCGGACGCCCGTAGCAACAGCCCGTACGGGTCTCCCGGACAGCTGTGAAGCCAGACTTCTGCAATTGAGAGGTGACTAAGAAAATATGTTGGTATGTTTTGTACGGCAGGTGAAGCACCTGTCACTATTATTAATCCTAATCCTTATTTTGAAATAACATATTGTGCTAAATGTGGATACAAAACGTGAAATAGCCATGGTTTTACCTCAACCATAGAAATTCAGGCGTGATGTCTGTAAATTGGTTAGGTGAGGAATAAATAACTAAAAACATTTTTTATACTCGTTGATTCAAGAGCTACAGTCTAATGTATTCTGTATAAAACATTTTACATCAACACCAAAACTGGATCAGACATATCTTTCCTTTGTGTTTTGTTTTAACGATAATGAGTTTCTTGAGCCGCTTCTTCAAGGAATTCCTGTTAAATAATTATTCGTACAAAAACAAAGAATACATTTAATTTTTCCTCGTGTATCAACTTTCATAAAATTCAAAATGGCGGTGTCATTAAAATTATTCAGCGTCCCATTGAAGCCCTTATAATTAATTCTATAAACAGCTTAAAATTCTTAAACAGGGAACAAAAGGCTGAGAGCTTCTAAAAACCCTTGCGCAGAGTACGGTGCAAACAGAGGCTCCGGGATTACGCGCCTCTGTCGCTCACAATGCTCTGTCTAAATTTGTCAAGGAAGCGATTATGTTTTGAAAGTGACGTTTGGGGAAATTTAGTGATGCTTTTGTTTTATTTAAACATTGGTTGTTTTGGTTAAAAGTGGAAGATAGAAAAAATAGTTTCTTTTCTGTGTGGTGCCGGTTTTAGAATAACACAACATCTCCACTTGTTCCGTGGATGTCGTAAGAGGCGACTAAGGAAACACGTTAAGGTATATTTTTGACGACAGGCTAGCAACCAGAATACAGAACTAGGCTAAAAATCAGATGGAAGAGGTATCCATAATAGTGACGGGTTGCTAGCCTGTCGCCTAAAGCGTACCTAACCTTAGTCTCCTCTTAAGACATCCACGAAAAAAGGCGGAGTTATTCTAACCCGACACCACACAAAAAATTGCAGGCTCTCTCCGAAAAAGTCTCATTAGTGTGCCAGTTAAAATGCTCTCGAAGGCTCGCAATCTCGCAGCCTGTCTCAAGACTCGTAAAACGTAGCCGTAAAACCATCGCCAAGTTCATTTTGGCAGAACTCTTGTCCTATTGACGGGGTTGCCATGAGTTCGAGTTTCCCCGGGATGGTACTAATTTTGGGGGCATTTATAGGGTTAGGGCAATTTTTTTAGATGATTTCAGATTGTGAGTTTCAATTTACGATGATAACGATCATGTATTACTGTTTTTGGGTTTCGTACCTAAGGCGAAGGCTAGACGTTCAATAAATATTGTGATCCTTCAATATGAAAATACTGATGGATCGCAATATTTATGTTCATGAATTCAGTGTATTTTCTATCAATATAGCAAGACTAGACGATCAATATATTTCACAATATGAGAAAAATATTGGAGGATGTCAATATTTATTGAACTTCTAGCCTTCGCCTAAGGGTGAAAACGGGACCCTATTACCGAGATTCCGATGTCCGTCCGTCCGACTGTCACCAGGCTGTAATTATCTCACAAACTGCGTTAGCTAGACTTGATTATTTTTACAGATTAGGTATGTATTTCTATTTATGCTATAACAAAAAATGCTAAACGTACAATTACTTACGCTAAACGTAAAACGTAAATTAATTAATTAGTTATTCACGGGGGTCTACAAAAAAAAAATATATTTTTTTTTGCAGTTTTTGGTACGGAACCCTTCGAGGGCGAGTTCGACCCACAATTGGCTGGTTTATACTTATTATCTATTCTGGGTACCAAAATCCGAGGACGCGTCTTATCCTGCCTAATTTTAAAGATGGTAACCCTACACAGAGTACTTGTTTTAGTACGTATTAACTGCGCACTTAAAAAGATAATGGGTAGTCGTTTGCTTTGAATTGACATCTGTTCTGTACCACGAGTTCATAGTAAACGGACTAGCGAACGACGGGAAAATTTGTACCGAAAATTTAACAGTGCCTCTAGCGGTCACTGGTGGAACCAAAATTCTCCACAGTTCTACAGATACACATAAAACTACATACATAACTTCACACCTCTTTCCCACAGGGGTAGGCAGATACCACTTTGTTCCGCTTCCATCCTGACACCTCTTTTGCTTCATTCACATCTCTTTCTTCATACATACATACATAAGGTCACGCCTCTTTCCCACAGGGGTAGGCAGAGGCCACTTTGTTCCAATTGCTACGATCCTGACATACCTACATCTTTTGCTTCATTTACATTCATTAGTCTCTTTATACATGCTCGTCGGTTTTGATTACTCTTGACCTGAAATGTTTCTAAAACGTCCTCGATTTGGTCACAGTACGTCTATCCTCTTCCGAGCCCCCTGTATTTTTTGTTATAGCGACGGACAGCAAAGTCTCAGCAATAGTTTCCGTTTTCACCCTGGGTACGGAACCTTATAAAAAATAGAGTAGCTAACACTACACTATATTCAATGTACACATTAACCTGATTGCATAAGCATCAAGTATATTAAATTAATATGACAATGGGGAGATTACCCTTGGCGGGTAATTTGCCCACGGCAGGTGGGTAATTTGTATAACGATCGATCTTGTGGAATTACTAGGCGCAATGAGAATCTAATATCGATGATTTTTAATCGAATATAGCTACTGGTAAATGATTATACATAGAAACATACACATAAATACATACATATTCTCACGCCTGTATTCCCAAGAGGGGTAGGCAGAGCACATTAATTCGAAAATCCAGTGCCACGTTTAGCAATTTAAGGGTAACCAGATGGTCAAACGTGATATTGCAGTGACAGGTCGCTAGCCCATCGCCCACAATACTAACCCCTTCCCAGAGTCGACTCTTACGACACCCACGGGAAGAAAGGGTGAGGTGCTATTCTTACCACACGGGAAGGAAATTAATGAATGTGGATGAAGCAAAAGAGGCATGTCAGGATCGTAGCGCACAAAGTAGTCTACCTACCCCTGTGGGAAAGAGGCGTGACGATATGTATGTATGTATAAAACAACGTTCGTTGACCTACGTAGTTTTCAGAGCAGCAATCGCATTAGGTAAAGAACTAAGTGTAATCGCTTAAACCTTGAAAGCTGATGACAACATTAAGATTAACAACAAAACCTTCCCTTAATACCTAGTCACAATCGCGCAAAGCCCTCAACAATAATATTAACATCAAGTAATCCAGGGTGGTCGTTCGTCACTGTCCACTAACAAAGTGGGAGAGAATGGACAATGGGGTCGTATACAGCCGCGTTTACCCTAGCACTTGAAAGAGTATTGTAAGCGTGTGTCTTTATAAGCGTAACTCTAACCTATATTTGTACGTAGTACGTAGTATCTCTTAGTAATCTGTGCGTGGTAAGTAACCCAACTGCGTGGAACACATGGAATTTGTCGCTATTCCGTGGGAATTTTACACTGTTATTTACTTTTTTTTATTTAAGGACGCCGTGTGATGTCGGGTTTAGAATAACACCTCTCCATTTCTTCCATGAATAACGTAAGAGGCCAGTAAGAAGTAAATAGGTTAAGGTATATTTGAGGCGATAGGCTAGCAACTTGTCATATTGATACCCGCCTACTTAAAACAAAAAAAAATATACGCGTCATCTGAGCTTCGACACATCATTGAGACTTGACGAAGATTTATTTCGCTTTAAAATATCCACGAGCCCGAATGCATTTTGCAGTGTTCCCGAGTTCGGAAATTCTGTCTAAAATATCTGCAGTGCAGCCTTCCCTCCCTCGGCGCCCGTCTGCTGTAACATATAGCAGGAAGCCGCTAGCATAGCGGGTATAAAATACTATATCTGGTTGTGGATAGTACCAAGACTAAACGAACCACTTTTGCTTTTGCAAAAAAAATTTGAAGTTTTTTTGTTTGCTTATCTCCTTACAAATTCAATTCAATACAATATTTTCATTCTTTTGCATAAAATTTAGAGAAACGGTAAATTGAAAAATGTTAAGAATTGGTGCCAAAAAATTAACTTTGCGAAACATTTTGTAGCTACGAAAAATACGATTTAGCAATAAAAACCTTTCAACCTTCATAACTGCATAATGTATTATGTCGGAGCCAAAACTTTTCGTAGTGAAGTTGAAGTTACTAGAAGAATACGAAGATCAAAGAGTACAGTAAAAAGCTTGCAAAAAAAGAGGTTTAGTAAATAAATCCTTGTTGTCATCCTTTTACTTTCCTCCTGCACTGATTTTCTACTGAAGATACGAGTTACCTTTGCTCTGGCAACACCGCGAATATACCAGATTTCCCCTACCATGAGTCCATAATGAGCGTACCTACTCGCTAGCGAAAGTTAGTTAAGTTGTGTTAGTTATTTCTATGGAGAATTCTACAGCGCATTTTGCAGTTACATGAGGAAGAATTTAAATATCGATAGTACAAGGCGAAAAAAATAGGGTTTTTTTAAATGCTAAAACATCTCCCTTAAAGTTATTGAAGAACAAAACTAATACGAAGAAGAAAGGCGCAAAAGCATAGCTGATGAAATATCTCGTTAGCAGTATTCTTTTACGACCCTCATTTTACAATCTGCACACTACTACTGACAAAAATTACATAAGTAATATACTATAAGCCTTCCACATCTTTTCTTCTATTCCTTTTCTACGCTCGGTTTAATAATAAGGTAAATGTGGTTTCCGATAGCGACCCATGGTAGCGGTGCTGAACATCTAGTGTATTCAAAACGATAATGGATTCGGTAACGATTTCGTTTGCGAGTTATTGCAAAATTGTATAGAACGTTTGCACAACTGCCGCGATCGACACGTCTTCATCAATCATGTTAATTCGCAAACGAAATCGCTATCGAATTCATCATCGTTTCGAATATACTAGACGCTGTGATGCAGGCTGAGTTACGGTAACGGCCGCCCTGAGCTGTGGCTCCGCGATGTACGGCGCCGGGAAGATGTTTGTTCGTGGTAATGGAAGTAATTGAAATTTCTACGTATTACAGGAGACACTCTGACGTGTCGAAGAACGTATATCGACCAGATCGGCGATGTACTAAAGGGAGGCCAAATCAGGAGTACCCGAAACCGTCGAGCATGTATGACGAGAGTGATGAATGTTAGTGAAGCGAGTGTCAGAATAGAAGCGAATGGCGCTCTGTTGTCTCTGCCTACCCCGCAGGGAATAAGGCGTGACGATTATTTATGTATGTATGTATGTACAGGAGACAGTGCGACTCTGTTTGTACTATCGTTTTAGAGGTTCGACTTGATGCAGTTACATACATACATATATAACGCCGGTATGCCCAAATTTACCGTGTGGTATCGGGTTTGGAATAACACCTCTCCATTTCCTCCGTGGGGGTCGTAAGAGCCGACTAAGGAATTAGGTTGAAGTATACGTAGTTAAATAACTTCAGGACTGAAGAGGCACTTGAAGAAGAAGATATGTAGTTAAGGCGACAGGTCAAAATTAAAAAAAATTGACGTGAATTTGTCATGGTTTTGTCTATTTCGTCTGTTTCGTATGATCTGCATACCTACCCCATTAGGGCATACATGCGTTATTTATGTATGTATGTAGTGTGAACACCTATTTTTTACTAGCTCATAGTCTTATTTAGTTCCACATATTTTTAGATATCCTCGCGGTTGGGTTCATACTAGCCTTGATTAAAAATATTCATGCCTGATAACTGAACAACATCTAAGGTCAAACAATTATTATCATTAATTACTAGCTATGAACACAAGCATTAAATGCTAGGTCAAGTGTGCCACAATAATAATTCACACAAGACCTGCAATTATGTATAGTTACTAACCACAAGCGATAAAGGTCCCGTTACTGAGGCAAACTGCCAACTTTAAATAGATAATACATACAAACATGTAGAATTTAAAAATTAAAACCACAATTAATTCAAAAACAATATTTAATTAATAAAAAACACATTAAAATATAACACAACATTTACAATCTGCCGCCATTGATCTCAATCTCCTACTCCTGCCATAGACTACTGTACAACAGTTTTTTAATTAAAAAAATAAAAATCCTACATACATACAATCACGCCTCTTCCTAAATGGAGTAGGCAGAGCACACGAAACATGACAAAGACAAGGCAGTGAGTATAGTAGTTGACGCTTAGCAGCCACTTCTAGCATAGTTTTAAGTTTGCAAAGATGGTAGAGAGAATAGTGACAGGTTGCTAGCCTGTCGTCTAAAGCATACCTAAACGTGTTTCCTTAGTCGCCCCTTACGACATCCACGGAAGAAATGGAGAAGTGTTATTCTAAACCCGCCACCACACGGGGGGTCGTCATCTTCTAAATACTGCTTAAAAAACGTGAGACAATCGTAGTTTTAACTATGTAATGTTCTGTGTGCTCTGCCTCAGGGAAAGCAGGCGTGACGAATTCTTCCTTTCGCCAAACCCTTTATTTTTTCTTTCCTTCTATTTGTACCGTTTACTTAATCAACTTAAAACACGTTTTTTTTTCATTTTCACTAGTTTCAATCCAGAGCTTACGGGAAATATAAAAGCTTGCGTTTTCCACTAGCGATTAATCTTTTTTAAACTACGAACGTGGAAACGAATTGGTTTAGTAATTGCATTGGGTTCGGATTGAAATCGATAGACGAACAGACCACGAGTAATTACATATGGATATTGTAACAAGAATAGAGAAAGGCAGATACTTATATCAAAATAGATGACTCGATTGTATGTACTTCGCGTGCCAAAAGGGAGAGCTCTTCCTTTGACGCGATTTCATCTAGTCTTGTACTACTTAGATACTTATCTATAAAGGTTTATCTTCCTAGAGACAGGACAAATTGAATAAAGCGGCGTCACCTTTGAATCGGTTTCACACGGACTGTCGCTTCCCATCAGTAAAGCGCTCATGTGATGTTACAGTAATAATAATTATTATTATTGGATAATATTTAGACCAATCACTTAGTCCCAAAGTAGGCAATTTAATGCCTGTGTTATTGGTACTAGACTACGGATAAACTCACTTATATTATAGATAAACATCCAAGACTCGAAAGCAAACATTCGTATTCATCATACAAACATCTGCCTCAACCGGGGATCGAACCCGGGACCTTAAGCTTCACAGTCACGTTCTCCAACCGTTTTCGCTTTTTGGGTACGAAACTCATGTTCACAAACATTATCAATAGTATGGATGTGCTAATTAATTATTCAATAGCTCGACTGTGGCCAGCATTTTAAAAGCGTAGCAAAAGCGCCGGAACCTCGTTACAATGTTAATCCCGGGTTTAAAGTTCAGTTCTGTTGAGTAATACGGAATATTTTCTCTTTGATCGGAGCAGCTCTTTTAGTATGAAACTTCGGCTATAACGTAATCCTTACCAATATATAAATCTGAAAGTGTGTTTGTTTGTTTGTTTGTTTGTTTGTTTGTTTGTTTGTTTGTTTGTCCGTCTTTCACGGCTAAACGGAGCGATGGATTGACGTGATTTTTTAGGTAGAGATAGTTTAGAGCACGGAGAGTGACATAGGCTACTTTTTATCCCGGAAAAAATTGATGTTCCCGAGGGAAAACAAAAATATAGTTTGCTTGATAGATCGATATCGATCGACGATAGATCGATATTAATCGATAACCGATCGATAGATGATAGATCGATGGCGCCGCGTGTCGTTTGAAACGAGAAGTTTTCTTATAGTTGTGCTTTAAACCGCAATATAACCGAGTTCCACGCGGGCGGAGCCGCGGGCGGAAAGCTAGTTAATTTATAATTACAGGTGCGTGAGAGCTAAGATGTTTACCTACGAGTGTTTGTGGTTGCAAGTTTTTGGTTGTGTAACATACAGTCGTACGAATTGATTCTTGATTCATAGCAGAAAATCACACTAAATGTAATTGAAATTTTGTTCCGTGTCCGTGTGAGTGTGTGATGCCGGGATTAAATGACTTTCCATTTCTTCTGTGGATGTCGTAACAGGCGACTAAGAATATTAAGTACAAGTCAAACCACTAGGCCATTTTACTAACTTCCTCTTTTTCACTTTACCTTTGAAATAATAGCAACTTGCTACAGCGTTTCATTTTACATAATAATGTATGTAAATTGATGGTTCCACAAACATGGAATCATTATGAATAATCGATGTATCGTAATAACCGTTAAGTCGACATTTCAACACGCATCGAAGTTTCTAGATCGGAGATAGAGCTTTATTAATTTGAACTGAATACATACATGCATACATACATTAGATATACATATATCACGATACAGACCGTAAAAACATGGCTATTATTCCCAATGGACGCCCATGGAAGAAACGTGGAGGTATAGTTTTGAATATTTGGCGCATCGTATGCCAAAGTATTTTGGCGGATAGAAGAGCCACCTATTGTACATATTGTATTGTATGACTCTTTATAACACATAAAACAAATAACAAAAACAAAATACAGGATAGGTAACAGGTTCATGTACAAAAGCGAACTTATCCCCGAGGGGATCTCTGCCAGTTAACCTTCACGTTCCATGCCACTTTCATATAAACGTTTGTTGTTTTCAAAAACCCAAATTATTACATTTAAACTTAATGAAAAAAACTATTAGGCATAACCACTAAGTAAAGCCATACCAAATCCATATTTGTTGACAAAAAAATGATTATTGTTAGTTCAGAATTAGAGTTTACCAAAGAGGTTAAAATGGGACGTATTATGGGACTGATTATATACAGGGTGCTTCGGCAGGAAACCGCATAACTTTACCATCGTGTTCCTGACCATATTTAGAAACTATAATGTCATTTAATGTAAGCTGAATTCGGCTTAGTTTGCTAGTAATTAACGTTTGCAAACGGATCTTTTCACTGTATTTTACTTGAAAATTATTTATTTTTGACAAGAAATGTCTTTGTGACTCTGCCAGCGCGTTTGTGCGTTGCCAGCTCATCCTAAAACATTGTGTTACTGGTGAACCAATATCAATTTATTGAGTTTGTATGAAAAGTAAAAAAAAAGTCATATTTCGACCTATGTTCATATAAAATTTTTTAATTGTTATGACCTCAGCTATACGCTGGTGAAGTTACGCGGTTTCCTCGTGAAGCATCCTGTATAACCATGACCCCCTACTATCTGTCAAATTACTTTGGAACACGAAGCGCCAAACACCCTGGATATTACCTATAGATCAGCAAGCAGGGATAAATGTAAATATACTCTTAAATACCAAGGGTTAACTTTGTTACTTTTAAAGGGTTGTCAACTTCCAAGTTACTTAAATGACAAATCAATTAGATACTATTCGAGTTAATTTTTATTACATTACATACATACACTCAACTCACGCCTGTGTTCCCAAAAGGGGTAGGCAGAGAACACGAAACGTGACATAGACAAAACTATAATCATGACTATTTCACGCTTCGCAGCCACTTCTAGCTTAAATTAGGTTTGAAAACAGCTGGAAGAGGTAACAGTAACTACGACAGATTGCTACCCTATCACCTAAAGCATACATACCTAAACCTATTGCCTTAGTCGCCTCTAACGACATTCACGGAAGAAATAGAGAAGTGTTATTCGATCCCGACACCACACAGGTACATCATCTCTGAAAATTCAAAAGTCTAGCTAGCACGGTTCGTGAGATACAGACGAACAGACGGACAGACAGCGAAGTCGCAGTAACAGGGTCCCGTTTTCACCCTCTGCGTACAAAACCCTCACAAACATCTAAAGAGATCTCTATAATCTCTTACTAAAAAACCTTGCCTTCAATACCCTCAAATTAACTTCAAATCGGCAGCCCTAGATTGTTTGTGACGCTCGTGTGTGATTACGGAACGGCATGCATATTCATGGGCCGATCCGCCGCGGCGGAGCCAAAATACGGTTTAGCCTACGCATTATCACTACATACATACATGTTACTTGAAACTAATCACTAATTTTCCTGTGATAGGGTAGATTCTCAGTTTTTTCAGTGGACGTCGTAAGAGGCGACAAATAATAGGTTAAGGTAGAGTTCAGGCGACAGGTTAGCAACCTTTCACTATAATATTATACCTGTTTCATATCTTTATCAAACCTAAAATTATGCTGAATGTGACTACGGACCGTGAAATGGGCATGGCTTGTCGAAGTAACGTTTTGTGTTCTCTGCCTACCCCATTTGGGAATACAGGCGTGATTGTTGATTGTATGTAGGTAATTACCTATACCTAACCTTAAATATGCCGTGGTTAGGCCGTGAGGTTTCAAGTTTAAAAAATACACATCTCCATTTCTCTGTTTGATCCTCATCTTCTAAATTATTTCTTAAAATTTTGCAAAATGTGGCTACGTAACGTGAGACAGTCGCAGTTTAGACTGTGTAATATTTCGCGTACTCTGCCTACCTCATCAGGGAATGCAGGCGTGACGCCTCCTTTCGCCCATCCCTTTTTTCTTTCTTTCCATTTCTTGCACTGATCACTTAACTATATCAAATTAAAACTTTTTAAACGACCCAAATTTATCGACTCCGGGACTTTTGGAAACTCGGAACGTGACTAGTGACGGGATGAAACGAAAGTTCCCGTAACTACCGGGTATCCCGCGGGACTCGATCACGACTTGTCAACTAGTTCGCATTCACGGAACTTAAAGAATTCGATTATTTGACGCCACACTTCAGTTTGCTTATTTTATGGAAATGTTCACCGAATATGGCTGACTACCTACTATCTACTATGTTAAACAATAAGAACTATCGTACTGTTACCCTCCGGGTTTCACCTCTTACTCCGTTTTCTTTTTCTATACATATATACACTCACGCCTATGTTCTCAAAAGGCGTAGGCAGAGTATATAAAACGTGACAGACAAAAACATGATTGTGACTATTTCACTATTCGAAGCCACTTCTAGCTTAATGTTAGGTTTGAAACCAGATGAAAGAGGTAGTTAAAGGTGATAGGTTGCTAGCCTGACACCTAAAGCATACCTAAACCTATTTCCTTATACTATAATTATCGTCAAATATTACAATATCCTCATTTTGTCGTTTTATTTCACAGGATTATGTCATGGCACCACATCATTTACACCAGTGACGAATAAATCTAAATTTTCGCTGAACCAAACAATCAATCTTGTAAGCGCGTGCTGGGCATCCCGGAATACGGGATTTTTATACACACGTACATATTCTCACGCCTGTATTCCCAAGAGGGGTAGGCAGAGAACATGAATTCAAAAATCCGTGCCACGTTTAGCAATTTCAGGGTAACCAGATGGTTAAACGTGATTTTGCAGTGACAGGTTGCTAGCCCATCGCCCACAATACTCTAACCCTCTCCCAGAGTCGATTCTTTCGACACCCACGGGAAGAAAGGGGGAGGTGCTATTCTAACCCGGCACCACAACAGCTATATCCTGGATGAGATTATATTGTTCAGTCAATAATTATTGCTAGTGTGGTATCGGGTCTAGAATAATACCTCTCCAATTCTTCCGTGGATGTCATAAAAGGCGACTAAGGAAATAGGTTAAGGTACATTTAAGGCAACAGGCTAGTAACCTGACAGTATTGTAACTCTTTCAACTGTTTTTTACACTTAAAATAATGCTAAAAGTGTATGTGTATGAAATAGTTTTCTCTGTGTAACGGTGCCTATCCCTTTTGAGAATATAGGCGTGATTGTATGTATGTAGTCCCTTGTTTTGAAGTGACAACTCCATTGGTCCCTTCCAAATTTCCATACATTTTGCATAACCGCAGTAAGCATGTTAAAACCTCATTCGTTGTTTAATAAATCGAGTTAAACTCAAATTATTACGTTCCCGAATCCAAAATAACAACAGCCTTTGGGCCAGAATCGTGACAATCCAAATTTAACCCTAGAGTTAAAGGTCACAGTTTAATTTGGGGTGAGATTCGAGAGAATATTGGACCTTGTCTCATTCAGTTGTTGAATTGGCAATCCCGGAGCGAGTTGGTGTTTATACGAAGCAAATAATTGTATTATCCGTTATATTGTAAACAAGAGGGAAATACGACACGGGAGGAATAGGATATAGCTTAAAGCGGGTCCTTGTGGAATTCACGGTGTACTTCAGGGAAGAATAAACCGGCCAAGTGCGAGTCGGACTCACGCTAGAAGTAAATAATTACGTCCTAAAATCTGTTTTTTTTTTGTATTTCGTGTTTTACCTTTTTGTACAAAGTGTTTACTTACACATACCTACATCACGCCCTTTTCTGCAACTATCTCAAGTTTTGTAGCCACTTCTTTCACATATCTTACGTTTTAAGTTCAAAGGTTAGTGACAAGTTAGCCTATCGCCTAAAATACACCGTAACCTTCATTAGTCGCCTCGTACGACAATAAGGCCTAGTTCGCACGAGCGTTTAAAAAGCGTCGCGTTAAAACTTGACGTTGGCGGTATTACGAAGTTCCATATGTTAACTTCGATTTAACGTCCAACGCCTAACGTCGAAAATGCTCGATAAAAAAGCGCCGCGCTTTAAAACTGCCTTCGTGTGAATAAATATATGGTTTCCGATTTGTTTTATTCAAACGTTTTTTTACACCCGTTGGAAAAACGCTCATGCGAACTAGGCCTAACAGAAGAAACGGGGAGGTGATATTCTAAGCCCCACACCATACAGCGGATGTATAACATACGTTACGCCTATGTTCCCAAATGGCAGAGTACACGAAACGTAACTTCTATCATATTTTTTAGGTTTTAAATCCAAAACTGTAGCGACAGGTTGCTAGCCTCTCGTCTAAAATACATCAAATCAATCAGAACCTCACCACGGCAACACAAACAGAAGAAACGGAGAGGTGTTATTCTACACATGGCGGATGTATGTATGTGTAATATAATGTTAATGAACTTAATAATCTGCTCCGGGCAGCATAGAGTGCCGTAGCCAATTAAACCGATATCATTGTTTTATCGTTTATCGGCGCGATATAAACTCATCTCGGGCGGTTATTGCCCGCTTGTTAACCTATCAGCACGGTAGGGTTCCGCGGGAGAAAAACCATTAATTACACATTGACTTACATACTTATTCGTTTTAAAGTCGCCTCTCGACATCCACGGAAGAAATCGCTGCAACCATCTTACGGTTAATGTCTCCTTAAATTGTTACCTGAAACAAAATAAAAACATTATAAATTAAAATCATTACTTTTGTATCGGCACAGATTTTCTTTACAATTATGTCAGCTAATTTTAACAGCTTCGCAGCCACTCCTATCATATTTTTTTGTTTAAAAGCAGACGGTCTTTGACTGTGATGGTCTTTCCGAAGTGCTGGTAAACTCAAAAATGACGTGTAAAAGAAGTGCTCTGAGTAGCCCATTTGCATTATAGTGTTAAACTGTGTCATGTTTCGTGTGCTCTGCCAACCCCGCTTTGGAATACAGGCGTAGAAAGACTAAGTTCTACGGAACCCCTCAACCTTTGGGCTCACGCTTGCGCGCGCGTCGGTCAATAAAAGTGCTATGGCGGCAATTAGCGAGAGGCAAAGGTCGCCGGTTCATATCCTCGGCGGAGCTAATGTCATACATACATACATACATACATACATCACGCCTGTTCTCGCAAATGATAGGTAGAAAATAAAAAACGCTAGAGACGAAGCTATGACTCTTTCGCGATTTGTAGCTTCTTCTAACATATTTTTTTGTACTTAAAGTTAAACCGTGTGGTATCGGGTTTAGAATAGCACCTCTCCATTTCTTACGTAGATGTCGTACGAGATGACTAAATTGGTTAAGATATATTTCAGACGACAGGTTAGCACCTTGTCACTTCATACTCTGCCGACTTATAACGTAAAAATTATACTGTAAATAGCCACGAAGCGAGAAATAGTCATGGTTTTGTCTATTTAGCGTTTCGTGTGCTCTATCTATCCCATTTGGGAATACAGGCGTGATGTATGTATGGTTTTAAGTGAGACAAAGGAATGATAGAGACAAAGGTTACTTTTCGACATCCACGGAAGACACGTGTAGGTGTTATTCTAACCCCGATACCTCGGTTATCTTCATTAACACCCATTAAACCACAGATTGTTCATAGCACAGAAGCTACAGTGTCGATAATACGTCGCGACAGCTGTGCACGGCCCGTCGCCTCCGCGACAACAACTTAGCGAGGTGACAGATCGCTCACTCGCTTGGATAAACGCCGCAGAATATATTACACGTGTGGCTTCAAACAATATCGCGGTCTGGCGTGGAAAACAAAATAATTACGAATTTCTTCCTTCTTTCTTAATCTATGTCCTTAGAGGCAATACATACATTCATACGTCACATCTGTATTGCCAAATGGGATAGGCAGAGTTCACGAAACGCTACGTAGTCAAAACCATGACTATTTCACGTTTCCTTTCCTCTTCTAGCAATTTTTTTTTAGTTTTTGAGCTGTTGGCAGGTATAATAGGGACAGGTTGCTAGCCTATCACCTTTGACATGTACGGCAAAAAATGAGAACACACATACATATTCTCACGCCCGTTTTCCCAAGAGGGGTAGGCAGAGCACATGAATTCAAAAATCCAGTGCCACGTTTAGCAAATTCAGGGTAACCAGACGGCCAAACGTGATATTGCAGTGACAGGTTGCTAGCCCATCGCCCACAATACACTAACCCTTTCCCAGAGTCGACTCTTACGACACCCACGGGAAGAAGGGGGGGGGGGGAAATGAGAACATAATTCTAAATCCGTCACCACGCGGGATATAAGACATGAAAAGGGTCAATGCTTAAATATGCACTATAATTTTTATGTCGCTTAGTCAGTTATATCAGTAGATTTGTTCAGTTACGTATTTTAAAAGTCAGTTAAAAACTTTACAAAGTTCTAGCATTAAATACTTTTGAAGCTGAGTACATACATCCATACATACAATCACGCCTGTGTTCCCAAATGGGGTAGGCTGAGCACCTGAAACGTGACATAGATAAAACCTTATTATGACTTTATCACGCTTTGCAGCCACTTCTAGCACAGATTTAGGATTGGAAAGATGGAAGAGGTAGAATACTGACAAAGGTAGCCTGTCGCCTAAAGCATACTTAACCCATTTCCTTAGTCGCCTCTTACGACATCCACGGAAGAGATGGAGAGGTGTTATTCTATTCCGACACCACGCGGAAGCTGAGTAGGTTATACATAGTTCTTTGCTCTGTACAATGGATGGAGTCGGTTGCATTAATGGAACAAAATATTAAGCGCGCAGAATCTGCAGTTTCGATTTGTCGAGGCAACTTTGCCTGTCTTAGTTCCTACGACAACTAACTTAGCAAAGTGGCAGATCGTTCACTCGCATCAATAAACATCGCAGTGTATTAAAGGTATTATTTAGACTGCCACCAGTATAGAGGAGTAAGTATATTTGATTACTAACTGTGCCCGCGACTCCGTCCGCGTAGAATAGTGACCAATTTCCCCCCCTTTTTTCACATTTTTTACTATTTCTTCGCTCCTATTGGTCGCAACGTAATGTCATACATATATACTCTAAAGCCTTCCTCGATAAATAGTCTAAGTCTAGTCCAAGACAAACATCTTTTTTCAATTCGAACCAGTACTTCCTGAGATTAGCGCGTTCAAACAAACGAACAAACAAAACAAACAAACAAACTCTTCAGCTTTATAATATTAGTATACTTAGATTAAATTGGTAATTTTAGATGCTAATGCTACAAATATTTTTATTTTATTAAAACAGATTTTGCATCAACTTCGACATGAATATAAAAAAAATCGGAATCGCGCTCGAAAGGTTCCATACTGCAAAAAAAATCACGTTTTTGTACTGGTGGTAAATACTAATTTTATTATTATTTAATTATTTGCTTTTAAAGTAGGTATACAATTAAATATTCTGTCAATATTTCAAGTGTCGCTAGTTACCGTCATTTATATCGACCCAAAAACACCAAGAAAATCGCACGGGGTTTTTATAAAATATTATTTTCTTTGCGATTGAGTCGATCTAAAGAAAAATATGCAATTTTGCACACAATACCTACCTACGACAAAATTTACTTTTTAGGTATCTGTAAGTTAACGTTTGGTAATGAGATTTCTATAGCTGTTTTCCATGATACTTAAATAATGTTTATTTGGAAAGCGTTTAGCGTTTTTTTGAAGAATGAAGTGAAATGAAAATCTTGTCTGTTAAATAATTATAAATGCTTAAAAATAAAATAATTTAATTTACAATATTTAGCTTCATAAAAAAATTGCCCATTTTATAGACGAAGAAACGCTGGAAACGCAGGGACCAAAGAAACGCTGTGTCAGCGAAAGTCACCAGCGTTTCAAACGGGCGTTTATTTCGTCAACCACCTTCTCTGGTAAACTGAGTTACATCCAAACTCAAACAATATGGAGCACGAGCGGGAATCGAACCCTCATCAGTATGCCCGCCGGCGCCCAATTATTCATACCTGGTGACATTTGCCAGCGTCTTAGTCCCCGGCTGACATTAGCATTATTTTACATAGCTTTATTTATCACTAGCTGTGCCCGCGACTCTGTCCGCGTGGAATAGTGACTAATTTCCCCCATCTTTTCCACATTTTCCAATGTTTCTTCGGTCCTTTTGGTCGCAGAGTGATGGTAACTAACCTAAAGCCTTCCTCGATAAAAAATGGTCTATCCAACACAATATGAATTATTCAATTAGAACCACTAGTTCCTGAGATTAGCGCATTCAAACAAACAAACAATCAAACAAACTCTTTAGGTAAGTAGTAAAGATATAGATGAAAAGTACAATACATACATACACATACAATCACGACTTAATAAAAACAAATTCCTGAAAATGTTCATTATTGGCTTTGTGGGATACAAATGTTTCATCGCTTTTCAGGTCAGTGCGCCCTATGTTATACCCACTTTACGACCCGTGTGGAACTCCCATTGGCCGGCGCGTACAGTGCGCGCTTCGCGGTTGACTAAGAGCGGTACAAAAGACTGGAACATTTTCGTTTTTTTTTTAATGAAATTTCCGGGGAAAATGCTTGACAGTGGTTTCAAACACGTTTACCCGACCACTGGTTAAATATTTACGATCCATCTCCAGCCACCTTATATCTATACTACTATTATAAAGCTGAAGAGTTTGTTTGTTTGTTTGTTTGAACGCGGTAAACTCAGGAACTACTGGTCCGAACTGAAAAATTATTTTTGTGTTGGATAGACCATTTATTGAGAAAGGCTTTAGGATATATAACATTACGCTGCGACTAATAGGAGCGAAGAAACATGGGAAAATCTGAAAAAAACGGGGGAATATAGTCACTATTCCACGAGGACGGAGTCGCGGGCACAGCTAGTATTGTATACCCCAGTGAATTACCGCCGGGGCAGGGGGGAGGGGGTACTCATACAGCTTACATAACGACCTTACATCTGAACTTTTTTTATTTAAGTTATCTTACATAGTGATAAAGGTGCTTTAAAATATGAAGCACTCAATGTTCATCGAGCAGGCATTGACCCGCGCCACACGAAAACAAAAAATTACGAAGTCCGTTAGATAACTCTTTTATATCTTACTAGCTGTTAGCCGCAACTATGCCTGTATACAGTTGTTGTATCGCAGACCAAGTAGATACGATAATATTTTAATTGCCATTTTGCTATATTAGGTATGTCGGTGCCCACAGATACTTATAATATTTATGTAGATATACGCGGGACTTAATCACGGTATTTTTAATTACCTCTTGACCTTTCGGCCGCGTTACAGCTCTGCTTCAGTCAACTCGTGACCACGGTCGCTGTAACGCGGCCGAAACGTCGAGAGGTAATTAAAAATACCGTGATTAAGTCCCGCGTATACGTAATTATTATGAGTGAAAAACACGAAAGTTTAAAACAACAGATAGGTAGGTACTTGAGAGCGATATTGAGGGATACCTATCTGTTCAGATACAGATATCTTACCGTACCTAGGCTTAGCACGGCAACACACTCTAGTCGCGTCGCGCGCGGGATAGTCTACCTGTCACTTTCTGACGTCTCTAGTTAGACAGTGACAGGTATAGTCTATCTCGCGCGTATCTCTACTCGCGCCCTGTCGTGCTAAGGGGACTGTTTAGTTTGTGACACACTTTACACTTGATTGCCTTCTGCACTTAAGTATCTTATCTGTTTTATTATTATCATGTAACACGAACTAAAGGAAGCTCAAATCAAAAGAACACCCGTCTATCAACCCGTCGTCTCAATTCAGCTTCCCAATAAACCTTTTTTGTATCAATTTGTCAACAACTACCAATGAAGGTAAAGCGAGCCGCGCAAATACTCGAGCGATGTCTTGTCAGAATTTTGTCCCGAATTTGTCTTCCTCAGTTGTTTGCCGATAGAGGCATCGGCTTTATGTCAGACGTAGGGTGTCCATGCTAGAAAAAAATCGAAGACTCTTTGATTACTATATAAATAGAAATGAACAGTCGAATTGTAGGGTCAGCGTCAAAAGTGAGTGATAATTTTAGTATAGAATTTGACGTAACTCAGTACTAAAATTGTCAGTTACTTTTGACGCTGACTGTACGAGGGCTGCACTGAAAGTTTCGGGAAACTAATATTTAAATAACATTTTTTATAACGTATTATACCTTTTTACAATCGTCAAA
>BHDV01069810.1:282915-326245 GCA_005406045.1 Adoxophyes honmai | reverse complement strand
CCATCTGAGAAGGTGTGGAATAATGTCGACCTCCGCGCGGCGCCAGAGAACTCAATGTCGGCTGCTAGCGTGCGGTCCGTTTGTCAATAATAATTATGTAGGCACATAAAATTATGTGTCAAAATCAAAGCAGAGAGGCTTCTGTACTTGTAGGTACTATTATCGTTTCTGTGCCTGGAGGGCAACTACTCTCATTCCTTTAGTTAGCTCATTTAACTGAAAAGTAACATTCTTTTATTTTTAGAAATAAACAAAAACGCATTACAAGATTTTTAAAATTTTGCTCGTCTCAACCGGGAATCGAACCACCTAAAAAAAAACTTCGCTTGTTTATTAGGCGCTGAGCAGACGACAGCGTTTTGTCTGCGCAGCAATAAATTGTCTGAATGGCTCGGTGACAGCTTCTAGGAATTTCCATTCAGAGTTTCGTAGAAACTGTCAGCGTGAATGGCGAGAATTTATTGCTGCTCGCACAAAACTCTGTCGTCTGCGCTGCGCCTTACACGAATCGGTAGGACTATTGTACAGGATAAAATTTATTTAAGAAACATTTGGTCTTACACTTAGATAAGTACGTGATATCCATGAAATTGAATATTTATTACTTCAGGTTATAAGCTCTATGAAGATGGCAGGTATCTTAAGTTAAAATACAAGCGGCCATTGGTTAAGATTCTAAACCAATGACCGCTTATATACGCTCATTAAATTTATTGATAAATCTCACATGCAGTTTGTGTAATAAAAATCAGACATTTAATAATTGCAACTAAACATTTAAATGACAGCGTGATTTCGATCGCCACAGTACTGTTTATTATTTGACTGTGGCTGCGCTCGTGACCTCTGTTACAAAGTTCACGATACGCGCGGCGTTCGTAGGTTTTGCGCGGGAGGGGCGCGGGGGTATAAATCAGCGCGGTGCGCTAGTAGAAGCTCGCCTTAAGCTAAGCGTCCACTTGTCGGTATCGTACGCATCGGACGTATCGCACGCAACGGATTGTAGTATTCTTTGTATAGAAACTCATACAAGTGCGTCCACCTGTCCGCATCGTATGCATCGCACATCGCCATATATCTGATTGAATGCGATGCGTCCGATGCGTGCGATGCGGACCTGTGGACCCCTACCTTTAATCTTGTACGTTTATCAAATTGTCAAAATTGACAAAGGTCATCTACAAATTAGTGACGTCATTTGTAGGTAAAAATTATAGTGACGTCACTTGAAACTGTTAATGCTAAGTAAAAGTAAAGTAAAGTAAAAAACTCTTCATCAGCCAACCTTAGACCAGCTAAGCTAAGCTCTGAATCAGTGTCGGTTTTTTGTTTCTTAAGCATAAAATACACTATTCTGTATGTAACTTCTTCAGTACCACGTTTACCAATCCGTAATCTCCACTGTACTATATACGATAAAACTTCATGGTCTTCATGTTAGTTTGTTAGATGTTCAATTGTTCAGATAACCGCTCTCAGTTCAGTTCTTGGGGTGTTGTGTAAAAAATGACCTCGTAATATACCGTCCATCCTTTGCTCGTGGAATCTTTATTAAAGAGAACATATGGCTACATAATGCCGGGTTGGGATAGGATTTGTCTCGTTCCTGTGTTTTGGATAGTTTGGAGCTAGTAATTTACTGTCGTTCAACTTATCGCGATCAAAAATAAAAACATACACACGTTAAATGATATAAGACAGATTAACAAACATACATACAGTCACGTCTATATCCCCAAAAAGAACTAGTCAGAGCACGAAAAACGTCACAACCGTGTCTCAACTCGCGTCGTGATTTCAAAAAACTGATGATGGACGTATAATAGTGACAGATTGCTAGTCTAATGCCTAAATCATACCATAACCCATAACCTATGTTCTTGTGCCTCTTTAACGACATCTATCGAAAAAAATAATTTAATTATTCAAAACCAGACAACTAACCATATCTGATAGTGAAAAATAACGGAATTACTCACGTTGTTTACACCGAGATTAGCTCGACTCGGCCCGGCGGCGGCGGCGGTGAGTGCGCCTCTGTCCGCTGCCGTGGCGCGTAGCTCCAGATGATGGGTCACGGATTGATCCGAAACATGTGTCGAGCTAATCTCGATGTAAACAACGTGAGTAATTCCGTTATTTTTCACTATGAGTTAGTCTCACGGTAGTTTTATGTTTAACCATTATCTGCTTAAGTATATTATATACATACTTTCATTTCCCCAAACTCAATACTTTTCCCAAACGATACAGCCTGCCATGTTATTAAATTACAACAGTGAATAAATGCCGCCATATTCGCATCGTTAGCTGTGTTTTAATCAAATTTTCGCGCGGTATAGCGCATAACGGCACCGCCACACGCGCGGTGGAACATTATAATGTGAATATCTCATAAAGCCGCGTATTAATGGCGATACTGAACGAATGTATAGGACCCTTAAGATCGTTTAAGGCTCTTTAAGGTACTTACACGTTAACACTAGATCTTTTGAGACTGACATGTAGAACGCAGTGAAGTTAATCTGTTGATTTTTCTACTGTATATTTTTTAGATAATATCTGAATGTACATATTACATGATTATATAAACACACATATAATCACGCCTTTGTTCCTGAATGGGATTGGCAGAGTACACGAAACATGACATAGACAAAGCTATAATAATGACTTTTTCACGTTCCGTGACCATTTCTGGCATAACTAGGTTTAAAAACAGATGGAAGTTCCAAGAGTGACAGGTTGCTAGCCTGTCGCCTAAAATATATCCAAATCTATTTTCTTAGCCGGCTTTACGACGTCCACGGAAGACATGGAAAGGTTAAACTCGACACACACGGCATTATTTGAATTTATGTAGGTACCTAATTATCGTCTCGTTTCTATTTTAGATTATTTGCTTACTGCGTCTCATTATATATATAGCGACATGATTTACATACATACGCCTATGTTCCCAAATGGGGTAGGCAGAGCACACGAAACGTGAAATAGACATAACCATGATTACGACTATTTCACGCTTACTATATTACCGTCTTCTACCTCTTTTCAAACCTAAAATAATGCTAGAAGTGATTAAAAATAGATATGATTTAGATGTAGATGAAACAATAAAAAACAAAGTTCCCCAATTCTAATTGCTTGCGTAAAATTTTACAACAAGCCAAATATAGTCGAGTATTAAACTAACAATCCGGTAGCCAGAGGCAAAAAAAGGAGCCCGAATAGCTTTACAACCCCCAAGGGGCACTACCGGCCATAAATAACATAAACTCGGGTAATTTACCATTAAATATACCCACGAAGTACCAGTAACTGTTATTTTTAATCGAGATGAGAAGTTTTTTACTCGTATGCCTTTAGGGCGCCATAGTACGGCTGTTCGTTCTGAAATTTGATGTTTTTTTTTGAGAGCTAGCTTTTTTTTAAATGTTTGAAATGGTTTGGGGAAGTTATGCAAATACATACATACATACATCACGCCTGAATTCCCAAATGAGGAAGGCAGACCACACGAAACTCTAAATAGACAAAACCTTGAGTATTCAAAGTTTTGTAGCCGCTTCTAGCATTTTTAGGTTTTAATACCTATGACAGTGACATTTTGCTAGACAGTCGCCTAAAACATACCGTAACGTAACCTATTTTCGTTGATCGCCTCCTTCGACGTCCATGGAAGAAACGGAGTGTATTCTAAACCTGACACTATGTACAATGTAAATGTGTTTGTATTGTGTTTAATGGTCCCGTGTGGTGCCGGGTTAGAATAGCATCTTTCCCTTTCTTCCCGTGGGTGTCGTAAGAGTCGACTCTGGGAAAGGGTTAGTGTATTGTGGGCGATGGGCTAGTAACCTGTCCCTGCAATATCACGTTTAACCATCTGGTTACCCTGAAATTGCTAAACGTGGCACTGGATTTTTGAATACATGTGCTCTGCCTACCCCTCTTGGGAATACAGGCGTGAGAATATGTATGTATGCATGTTTGTAAGTGCCAACCAATCCTTTGTACATCTACGTCCAAACGTAACCGAACTACGTTAAACTACGTATAATATACGTTCGTACTTAGTCATCCGTAAACAGTTGCACAAAGGGACGTCTCAAATACGTACGTGATGTTTGACTTGATCTTACATGCTGACAGTTAGAGTATTGGCTCTGAATGTATGATGCAAACTTTTTAATATCTTTAGGGTTCCGTAGCTGAATTACAAGGGAACACTTATAGATTCGTCATGTCTGACTGTCTGTAAGTCCCAGCCATTTTTTTCTGAAAATATAAGAACTACTGTTGAAACTTGGCAAGTAGATGTATTGCATCTTGGTGTGACACATACACATCTAATGTAATGTAATCCCAAATGGGGTAGGCAGAGCACACGTAATGTTACATAGACAAAACCACGGCTTCTAGCATACTTTTTTAGGTTTTTCGCAGGTATAATAGTGACAGGTTGCTAGCCTGTCGTCTAAAATATACCTTAACCTTCCTTAGTCGCCGCTTACGATATCCACGGAAGAAATGGAGAGATGTTAATCTAAACCCTACACCCCGTCTTATAATTGTAATAACTCGCTTCTTCTTACAATTTTACTTCAAAACTAAAATTGCTATAATTGGGTAAAATCGTAAAATAATCACAGATTTGTCTATATACCTAACTTTCCGTGCGCTCTGCCTCTTTTAAGACACGTGTGATGATTTTAAACACCATTATCTTTGCCGCACATAGAGAGTTTGGTCACATAGCGAGGATGGATGAAAGAAGATTGACTAAATCAATTTATACGGGGAATGTGGATGTGTGCAGTGGGAGGGGAAGACCTAGACGGACGTTCCGTGACCAAATCGCGGACGTTTTAGAAACAGGTCAGGTCAAGAGTACCCGAAACCGACGAGCATGTATGATGAATGTAGATGAAGCAAAAGAGGTATGTCAGGATCGTAGCGAGTGGAACAAAGTAGTCTCTGCCTACCCCTGTGGGAAAGAGGCGTGACGTTATGTACGTATGTTTGTATCCTTGTCACACGCGACGACTCTGCCTATATTACACGTTTTTAATTAACATTAAATCAACACTTAAATTAACTTTAGCAAACCTTTGAGAAGCGAGTAATTAATTACTAGAATTTATAATTTTCACAGTCAAATAATCAAGCATTACATTCCCAATTATAAATCGCAAAGAGACTTGGAAATTCGAGCATGAATTCAAGCTCGGGTTTTAATTATGATTATTATCTCGTAAGTTATATTGTGAACGAAAATACTAAGCGTGAATAACTAGGTAATGTAAAACGCGTGGTACTAAGATAATTTTATTATCATCAAGTAATTATGGTATACGTGAGCTGTTTTGCTAATTAAAAATTGAAACGTGTATTCAATGTTTTCTTTAATAAAATATATACCTATACACAAACGTTACGCCTGTATTCCCAAGTATGGTAGCAGAGCACAGGGATTGTTATTTAGCTAAATGCAACATTATTTACGGTTGGAAGTCGCTTTTTGCAATTACAAGTTGTCAGGGGGTGTGGGCTTTAAAATATTATGACACCCCATTTTTTGCGGGGATGTTGTATGAGGCGACTGAGGAAATAGGTTTATTTAGGTATGCTTTAGGTCGACTAGCATTCTGTCACTATTATACCTCTAATTTAAAACCTAATCATTATGCTATAAATAGTTTTGTCAATTTAGTAGCGTTTTGTGTGCCTATTCATTTTCATTCAGGCGTAATCACGCGGTATATGTATGAACGAAACTTAAAATGATTTAAAAATAGAGACATAGTTCAGTGTTTTTTTAAGTTCATACCCAAAAAATTGCAAGAAGCGGCTATAAAACGTGAAATGCTCAAGGTTTCCTCAATTTCGCTCTGCCTACCCCATTAAGGAACACAGCCGTGATGTATGTATAAGAATCTCCGCCCTCATTAATATTTTAACTGACCGCCATAAATACCAAAACACTCAATCCATGATAAACCCATTCAGAGTTAACAGAACCAAATATTTCTGACGAAACCTCTTAAAAAAACAAGATTCCTCTAACACCGGCCCTTTAGTCGGCCGCCAATCTTTTTTTACGCCACACCGCCAGGCGTCAATGGGTCACAGATTTGGGTTAACAGATGAATCAGTTGCCTTTAAAATTATTTTGTTTCTAGGAGCGATTGTCAGAGGCGATTCGGTTGTAATTTTTTATTTTTTTATAAAAATTTTGTTTCTCGACAAAAAATAACGGAAAAAGAACACGTTGGATTTTTTTAAATATCTGATATTGAATAAATCTAACTAAACTGATAAGTAATCTGTCCCAAGTCGCCGCCTATTGATAGAGGGCTCGTTTTATTCGGTGGATTGTTAGTTTTTAATTACCAACTGAACTATGTTCCATTTATCATAATTTTAAGTTTCATACGTATATTGTGTGAGCATGCCTGCATTCCAAAATAGGGGTAGGCAGAGCACACAAAACGCTACTCTATGGCTATTTCACGTTTTCACTTTTAGCATTAGTTTAAGGTTTTCAACCCGAGGTATAATAGTGACAGGATGCTAAATTACTTTTGCCTAAATTTACCCTAACCTATTTACATAATCGCCTCTTACAACATCCACGAAAAAATCGAGAGGTGTTTATTTTTAACATTATATTATTATGTAGGTACAGTCAGCGTCTGATACATGTATACACTTTAGTACCTTTTCTAATTAACCTCATATTTGAACTCTCGCATGAAATTGTCACTGCGATCACAGTGACAAAGTACCAAAGTGTAACCATGTATCAGACGCTGACTGTACTTATCACGCGCCTGTATTCTCAAATGCGGTAGACAGAGCATACAAAACGCTACAAATACAAAACCATGCCTATTTCTTGTTTTGTGGCCACTTTCAGTATATCTTTTTAGATTTTGAGTTGGCACGTATAATAGTGACAGGATGCTAGCCTTTCGCCTAAAACCTAATTTAACCTATTTTATTTAGTTATCTTAACCCAACACATTTTTTTACAAAATTTTAAGTTAAGTTCTTGACATCTGGTTAGGTTATCCTAACCAGTGCAGTGATGCATCTCCGCGCTCACCTGTGCCCACAACACCTCATTATTATTCCACCAAATAATGATTCGACCGATTCGGCCCGATTATCTTTCCGGGAACGATCGGTAGATTACGGGCCGCTTTGTTGGGTTGAGCACACCTGGAGCGCAGGGGTGGCCAAGTATCGATAGTTTACACTTTCGATGAACTTGGCATTTTGAAAACTTAAACTAAACTGTTAAACTGTTAGCTTCTGTAGTTATAATTGAATTAGCTTTATTTTATTATAATGACATGAAATTAATGAATTTGCTTTAGACTCGGCAAATATACAGTGATCTTATTGATTGCATTGTTCGGTGACATTCCTTAACTAATACATGCAAATACATACAAATAAATGCAAATAATAATAAATTATTACACATATTTTTATCATGAGTCATTATTCAAGTAAGTATTCCTTAATTGAATGGAAGGTTTTCTGTTCCTGCCATTAAAATAATTTAAGTTTAAACTTATTTTGCGGTAACTCTACTAAAATCTCTTGGAAGTTCGTTAAATATATTTATGACCATTGGGAAGCAGTTCCTGCGACACAAATTCATTTTTGGTTTTGGGTAAATTAATCGATCTGGGTATCGAGTATCAAAACGACACATCTGGCTTTTTATTTTGAAATAATTTGGATAAATTTCAACAAAGTTATATATTTTGAAGATATAAAGAGAAGGCACAAGGTTAACCGTCTGAAAAGAAATTACAAGACGTTATAGGCTTTTGCCCTGCATCACAAATATCTCGAATACATTGTTTCATATACTGTTTTAAACTTTCGTACATATTTATGTTTACGCGGGACTTAATGCGGCCGAAACGTCGAGGGGTAATTAAAAAATACATTGTTTCAGTGCTTAAACTTATATTGCTAAGAAATAGCGAATTAAAAAGCTTTTTTAATTGTTAACCTTAATAGGCCTAACTCGATTTGTCTCGTCCGACTACTAACCCGCCGAAAACACAGCCGCCATTAAAATAACGAAGTCAAAATTGCGCTAAAGAATTCCTTTTCCCATCGTGATGGAAATTTTAATGAGCCACCTAATCGTTTCGGCAAATTGGACAATTTTCCTTGTTCGGTTTTATGATTAAATAATATGGCATCATTTAATACGCCTATTTTATTATACTTTACGACGTTCTGACAGGGAGGTGTGGTCTGCGATGCCGTGATGTGACATTTTATACTTTTTTTATTATTTTCCCGTACTTTATTGCAAAGAAAAATACGGATAATTCTCGTCTTAAATCGATAGCTCCACATGTTTCGGGTTACTACTCCGTGTTACTCTCTCACACACACACATACACACACGCACGCACGCACGCACGCACGCACGCACGCACGCACGCACGCACGCACGCACGCACGCACACACACACACACACACACACACACACATAATAGACAAAACCATGGCTATTTCTCGTTTTGTGGCCAGTCTGAACCTGTCGCCTAAATATACACATACATACATACATGATCTCACGCCTGTATTCCCAAAAGGGGTAGGCAGAGCACATGAATTTAAAAATCCAGTACCACGTTACTAAATATACCTTAATCTATTTCCTTATTTCACTATATCGATGTCGATTATCGATAGTGAAACCGCATAACTATCGAAACTATTGTTGATTCCACAAAAGCATTCCTGGCGCTCAATGCGTTCACACATGGCTAGCAAAAACAATTAAGCTATGCTTAATTAAGAAAGAAGTTTTCGCTTCCCATTATATCGTGGATCGGTGATTTCATTAAAAGGTTTTGTTGTCGATTTGTTATGGTCTTGCTTTTTATTGACGTGTCACGTATGTGTCTCGATTACCTAGATATCCCCATAAGTATTGTCCTCGGTATCTTAGATATCCTCATAACTTCTCTAGGTATCCTAGGTATCCTTTCAAGTATTTTCCTAAGAATATTTTTTGGTATCAAAATTCAAAAATTCAAATCTTTATTTTTGCAAATAGACCCTAAGAATACTTTAAGTCGTCATTTTCGAGTCTGCCAGCGCTTCGGAAAGACCGTCATTGCCAAGAAAAATTCGCCACAAGAAACTGGGCAGAAAGTTTTTTTTTCAAAAAACAAGTATTTTACTAGTTAAATTTTTAACAAAAAAGAATACTAAAGAAAACCAAAGTGTACAAAATGTGTAGAAATATATTCAAGTTTAACCATTCTACACTGGTCCCTAGGTGCTAGGCCCTAGAAGTTATAATACTGGCAGGTTGCTAGCATGTCGCCTAAAACTTATCTAAACCTCTGTAGTCGCTCCTACGACATCCACGGGAAAATGAGGAGGTGTTATTCTAACACGACACAGTACAGAAAAAAAGTAAAGTTATATTTAAAATCAGTCCACATTCAAACCGTCAAATAAAAAAAACGTTCCATTTTTACAACCACTCCACGTGACAGCAATAATCAATAATTTAAATCCCATTCAATAACAGGTAAAATATTTGACATTTTTGCTACCATGAAACCATTGTACCGCACTCTTGGTAAATTTTGACACGTTTTACGGTCGGCAAAATTTTTAACAACAAAGTCCATTCCCAGTTGTAAATGCACTCTTTTATTAGTGGTGCACGGTTGTAATTTGGTTACCGCCCGCGGTTAGAACCTTGTTGCAGTGGCTTTGAGTACCAATAAAATGTAACAATGAATTTTAATAAAACTGTGTAGGGTCGTCGTGGGTGTTAAAATTCGCTGCGTTCTTTTGTGGGTTCCGTATGCAGTATTTTTTAGATAGAACCGAATCGTATCTGTGTGGTGTTGGGTTTAGAATAGCACCTCTTCTTTTCTTCCGTGGATGTCGTAAGAGGCGACTGATGATAGGTTGAGGAATGTTTTAGACGAAGGGCTGTCAACCTGTCATTATTATACCAACTTAAAACCTAAAATACCTACTATACCTGCCAGCTGAAAACCTAACAAAAATATGCTAGACGTGGCCACGTGAAAAGTCATGACTTTGTCTATGTCACTTTTTGTGTGGTCTGCCTACTCCATTCGGGAACACAAGCGTGTTTGTATGTATGTATGTAGGTATGTATGTATGTAACTCTTTATCGTACAGTCGCGTGCAATAATATGTAAACGTTTCCTAATTTCCAAAAATATGTATCCACATAAGGTATCTTAATTAAGTGTACAAGTACACCGTTCAAAATGATGTAATCAAACGAATCCCCCAAAATTATGTGCACAATAATGTGACAAAATTATGTATACAACTAACGGTCACAATATTTTATACACTATTGCTCCCATTTTCATCTATACGTTATAATTTCCAAAATAATGTCTACAAAGCAGTGTCAATAACATGTACACAATCTCGTTTGTGGAATTTGGCAAAATAATGTATACACCTTGCTTGACGTTTGGGTTCTAGCGACGCCGTCAATTTGTTTATTTTGCAACTTGGCGTATTCATTATTATTTCTGGATGGTTTGTTTTTCGGGCCAAAGACACTTCGAGTTTTTTATTATTCGGAGTTTAATAAAATCGGAAAATAAATTCAGTTTAAGAAATTTTGTAATTTTTGATAATCCAAATTTTATTAATTAGGAATAATGAAATTTGGAGTTTTGAGATTCGGAATATGTAAATTCGGCTGTTCAATATACAGGTGTCCCCAAAAATAGTGTCAAGCGAAAGTCTAGAGATAGACCACTCATAGGGATATCCGAATTACCCCCATGTCCGCGATTTTTGATAGAATGCGAGTTACAATTATTTTTACATATTTTTGTGACACCTTGACCTAGAAGACATTATTGGCCACAGATGCATGAATTATGAGATAAATGCTTGTTTTTTTTCTAAATTGGTGAACAGTGTGCCTTGTAGACACAAAATCAATTGTGGGCTGATCTGACACAATAGGCCATAAAGACTGTTGAATTCTTAAGTTATTTTTACAAGCTTTTTTCAACTTTACTTTTGTACGTAGGTATGTATGTTTGTATGTTTACAAACCTTGCAAGGAAGATTTGAACCACTTTCAATAGACCGATTGAACTGAAACTTGGCATACCTACGTTCCTTGCATGACAATACAATATTCTGGTAGTGGACTTCTGGTGGTCGAACTGTCTCCGATGGTGGGAATTACAGTCAGAAAACAAGGGTTGTATCGAAAATGATTTTTTTGTTGGTTAGATTATTTCAATGTTTGAAGACGATTTAAAAAGTTACTTAAGACAATTTCTCCCAACTTATGATAAAAACTTGCGCAGTTCATCAACTATTGACCCGCAAATTTCATTGAATTCTCTACGCAGCATACGTAAAATTTGTTCTAAAACGATAAAGTTTAAAAAAACTGCTTTATGGAGATCATCCAATTTTTTTTCAATACGATCTTGTGGACTGATTAGTCTCATTTTAGACAATGTAGTATTTTCAACAATTACAATTGCCATTCTTGGAGCATTCAAAATCACCTGACACGTGATTCCATTTTTTCAAGAACAATTTAGCTTGAACTTGTGGTCAGACATCTTAAAAGGAAAGCTGATTGGTCCGTTTTAACTACCTGACTGACTGATTGATAGAAATTCCTACTTGGAATATTTACGAAAAAATCTCAATAGCTTATTAGAAGACGTGTACTTATTAACATTATATGAACATGACTTTTTGAACCGACGGCCCCCCATGTCATAATTATCATAGCGTGTGCTCTCTTCTTCTCACTTGAGATCTTACTACAAGAAATAAAATAATATTTTGTGTTTTTTTTGTATGACTCATAAGCATAAGTGACCATTATTTAACCTTTCATTTATCTTTTTGATACGATAAAGGTATGTTAAGGCATGTAAATGTCACAAAAAATCAAATAAAAATTGTAACTAACACAAAGAATCGCGGAACATGCATGGGGGTGGTTCGGATACCCCTAAGGGTGGTCTATCTCTGGACTTTCATTTAACACAATTTTGAGACACCCTGTATTTAGTTACAAACATTAGACAGCCGCAGTTGATCGCGATAAAAATAATTACAGACATCCGTACATTTGGTATAATACTAACATCAGAGGTCAGTAAAAGATAGCTACAATCTCTACGCTAAGTGGCATTCCTCTGGAAAGTGAGCTTGACTAAATGACTGTGTATTAGCGGGATCTAAATTTCATAGTACGCATATGGCCGTTAGACCACCTGACCTGAAGATCCTAATATTATTTCGAAAGAATAACTGTTTGTATAAAAACCAAAGACACAAATAATTTTGACCTGTATTTATCTGTTTCTCCGTTTATTTGAGGGTAGTCGAAATTACTTACGTCTCGCGCCTACAATGCACTTAGAGCGAAAACCGTGCACCAAGCAAAGTGTATACATTATTTTGGCATATTTCACAAACGAGATTGTATACATGTTATTGAAACTGATTTGTAGACATTATTTTGGAAATTATAACGTATAGATGAAAATGGGAGCAATAGTGTATAAAATATTGTGACCGTTAGTTGTATACATAATTTTGACACATTATTGAGCACATTATTTTGGTGGATTTGTCTGATTACATCATTTTGAACGGTGTACTTGTACACTTAATTATGATACCTTATGTGGATACATATTTTTGGAAATCAGGAAACGTTTACATATTATTGCACGCGACTGTACAAAATAATCATGACAAAATAAAAAACAAAACATAAGTACAAAGGAGAACATATCCCAAAAGGGATCTCTTCCTGCTATCTTCAAGCGATTTTGTTGTTTTGTTTGTTGTATATAATTCTACCTACTATTCCCTAATAATTATTATCTAAAGTATTTTCGGGAATATTCCACACGGAACCCTAAAAACCTTTGCACTATTGTGTCCGACGGCCGTTTTTATTAAAACCGTGAAATTTACTCTCTATTGTAACTCTAACTGAGCGCAGTTTGCGTTCCGCGAAGTCTTTTGCATATTTCACACTTGATTATATTAATTTTGCAGCAACAGAGAAGAATGAGTTGGACAAAACGCAGCATATTTTTAAGTTCTAGTTTTTTTTAGCGCTCCGTAGCCAAAAGGCAAAAACGGAACCCTTGGGGATTTGACATGTCTGTTTGTCTGTCTATCTGCATGTCACAGCAACTTTTTTCCGAAACTATAAGAACTATGCAAACAAGACATGTATTTCACACAAAAAAAAAACAATTTTTTTTGGGGTTCCTTGTCTATGGAAAGGACTACAAAAATTATACTGAGGTTTTTAATAGTACTTATTTAATTTCTCAACTAAATAGTTTGCGCGGGTGATTCTTACCAAGTGGTAAAATGTGTCCCCTCTCCCTCTAACTTCAAAATGAGAGAATGTTGAATGAAACGACTAAAATAGTAGGTACATTACCGTAAAAACTGCCACCGATAAATTGTTTCGAACGAGATCTATCAAGTAGTTTTTTTACACATACCTACATAGGTACATACAATATTCTCACGCATGTATTCCTAAGAGGGGTAGACAGAGCACATGAACTCAAAAATCCAGTGCCACGTTTAGCAATTTCAGGGCAATCAGTTGGTAAAACGTGATATTGCAGTGACAGGTTGCTAGCCCATCGCCCACAATACAGTAACCCTTTCCCAGAGTCGACTCTTACGACTTACGACACCCACGGGAAGAAAGGGGGAGGTGCTATTCTAACCCGGCACCACACGGGTATAATATTTGTAATTGAATAACAAATACAAAACGATTTTTTTTAACGAAACAGAACATAAAAAGAGGCGACACAAATTCGCATTCGCGATATATTCGCATCAAATGATGCGAATACGAATATTCGCATATGACCATGCGAATATTCGTGACATTCCTCCTATGAAGACTAACAAGCCAGTTCGAAACAGAGGTGATGAATATTTTTTTTAGACAACGATCTAGAACTTTTGTTACAAAAGAAAAGGCAGTTAAGGCGCTTCACGGTCTAACCGTATTTATACCACCATAATAAAGAAAACAAGCCAATTACTTTCTTTTCTCGATTTCATGACCATAATTCTAACAATAAACGTAATTTATTTCCCATGTTTACTTGTATCAACCGAATATGAACCAAAAAGCCTCAGTATAAGAGACTAATTGCCAAAAAGTCGTTGATGGTTTTTAAATAACCTTATGTTTTGAATCACGCTACCGATAAATCACCTTTTGATAGAAATCAGAACATGGAACAACAATAAAATTAATCTAGCTTGTTCATCTTGGCGACAGAGCCCGAAATATCTAACAGTCAAAGGCATTTATAACCTAAATACAATACTACTATTTAGACATAATCAAACGGTAAAGCGTATCACAACTATCACACACTAAGCAGATACGGTAAGATGTCTGTATCTGAACGGGTATGTGTCTATATCGCGCCCTATACAATACAGTGAGCTAACACACACAACGCAGATAACTCGAGTATCTGTTGGCACTGACATTGGAATGATGGCATTTATGCGCAGATAAAATATTGTCTTATCTGCTTAGTTTGACACGTTTATAATTGCCCTAATAATATTTACAGGAATATGTATCACTACATAATTTATGGTTGTAGTGTTCTAGGTAGAATAGGTAGAAGAGGTAGGTTGCTAGCCTATCACCTGAAATATACCTTAACCTAATTCCTGAGTCGCCTCTTACGGCATCCACAGTAGAATATTCCAGTAGAATATTCTATCCTGACACTACACAAGATTAGGTTTTTAATTTAGAGTTATAATACTAATAGATACCTAACCTGTCCTCTAAAACATACCTAAACCTATTTCCTCAGTCATCTTTCACGACATCGATAGAAATAAAAATGAAATGTCATTCTCATCAGACACCACGCAGAATAACGTATAACTATCGAATAAAAACGGCAACTCCTAATTAAATCCTCTGTTATCTTTTATTAGGATCCAATATTGATTTTCAATCCTTCTGGGATCGGCTACAATTAAAAATTACACCCGCTCCCGGGAAATTGGATCCGCGGCGGGAATCCAAAATTGTGATTACCCTTCGATTTGTTCTCTCGTAGACTCGTCATTAAATACATACATACATACAATCACGCCTGTATTCCCAAACGGGGTAGGCAGACCACACGAAACGTGACCTAGACAAAACTATAGTTATGTCTATTTCACGCTTTGCAGCCAATTGTAGCGTAATTTTAGATTTTTACAGTTGGAATTATACCTCTATTTACTAGCCTTTTATTTGCTAGCCTGTCGCCTAAAGCATACATAAACCTATTTCCTTAGTCGCCTCTTACGACATCCAGGGAAGAAATGGAGATTCACTAAATGAAAGTTTATATTTTACACAACTGCTTCGGTGATGTTTTGACTGGAATGTCGGTATTTATGATCAAGCACAACAAGTTTGTATTTCTAAGGAGGGCAAGCAGAGCACATGAAACATTACATTCGGATTAATCTTTAATAAAAAATAAAAACTAATAGGTTTACAATAAAAATAAAATAAAATTAGGGACTCTTTTATTGTGGCTTAAATTTAATTTTCTCTTTAAATTACCTTTTTATCAAAGTACCTAAGTAGTATCAAAGTACAAAAACAAAGTAAACGACACGCTTTTATTCCCAAATGGGGCAGGTAGAGCTTAGAAAATGCTAGTGCTTAGACAAAACCATATTTCAAACCTCCTTTTTGCACATTTTTTTCCAAATATTAGTAGCAACACCGATTATCGGTTATGATCAAAGTCCTTGGTATTTACGGGAAAATTCGTTACATTAGACCGTTTTGACTTCTCCCTGTCTACAATTCAACTCATCTACTTGATTATCATATCCGCATGTTATCGGAATAACTGCAATACTGATCGTGTATAAGTAATACATAACACAACATTGCATTTACGAGTATGTTTGACTACTTAACATAACATAGTATGCTTGTGTATAAAGACATCGCCAATTACAAATTGCATCATAATTAGCCATCGCCGTTTTCCGTGTTCTGTGGGTTTATAACACCGCTTCATTTCTTCCGTGGATGTCCTAAGAGGCGACTAAGGAAATAGGTAAAGCTTTAGACGACAGACAGCTACGTCTCACTATAGTACCTCTTAACTTAAAACCTAAAATTGTGCTAGATGTGGCTATGAAAAATGAAATAGCTGTACCAAAAGAAAAGCATGTTACTATAGCTGCTTCAGACATAATATATCTTCGATAAAAAATACAATCCGGTTGAAGTTTGGATTTTCTTTCATTAAAAAGATCATTGTTGAAATTTAAAAAGGGTTCAAAGTGTCAGTTTAACAAATTAACTTAAGAAATTCTTCTTCTGCTTCATGATAGTTTTGACAGTCTCGTTTTGTTGAAAATAGGATAAAGTACGTGCCTGTTTTGTTCAACTACATACTCTCACGCCTGTATTCCCAAGAGGGGTAGGCAGAGCACATGAATTCAAAATCCAGTGCCACGTTTAGCAACTTCAGGGCAACCAGATGGTTAAACGTTATATCGCAGTGACAGGTTGCCAGCCCATCGCCCACAATACACCAACCCTTTCCCAGAGTCGACTCCTACGACACCCACGGGAAGAAAGGGGGAGGTGCTATTCTAACCCGGCACCACACGGGGCAACTAGTGCCTTTAAAATTGGCGTTTTCTTAAAAAAAGTCTGCTTCAAACGTCACAGTGTTTCGGAAAGTTATTAGATTTTGCAGAAATGCTTGATAAAGAAAAATATAGATAACTAACTGTGCCCGCGACTTCGTCCGCATGGAATAGTTTTTTTTTCGCAATAATAGGTAGCCTATGTCGTTTCTCAGGATCTAAAGATTGTCTGTGCCAAGTTTCATCAAAATTGGTTGAGAGGTTTAAGCGGGAAAGCGTAACAGACAGACAGAAAGACAGACAGACAGACAGAGTTACTTTCGCATTTGTAATATTATATATAGTAGGGATTGTCGTCTTAAATCAAATTCAGATCGATATTTCGGGCTAGTCCTTAGCCCTTCATCTAGGAGCCGCGGTGGCTGCTGCCAAACGCGCACTGTCCACCACCGCTCTTTTCACGTGACTGAGTTTTTCGGCTTAAACACAGATGACAGAGATTATAGTGACCGGTTGCTAGCCTGTCGTGTCGCCTGAAACATACATAAACCTATTTCCCAAGTCGCCTCTTACGACGTCCACGGAAGAAATGGAGAGGTATTCTAAACCCTTAACATTCGAGTCGATTTATCTTCCCCCAAAACAATACGACCCTTAGCATTTTAATTCCAATATCGGTTAAATGTTCGCTCATCCGATTGTTTGAGGTCGTTGTTTTCACTTTGTTGGCTTTGGTTGATTTCAATTCGGCTGTCAAAGGGATATAAGAGATTTTAATTATTAGCGGTTTGTTACATTTATAAAATAAAAAATAAAATAAAATAAACCAGATCACTGTTTAAAATGTTTACGGTCATATGCCAAGATTTCATTCGAAATAGCTACTTAAATGTATAAACTTTTTTTCTCATTCCCTAATTTTTACATACATATTCTCACGCCTGTATTCCGAAGAGGGGTAGGCAGAACACATGAATAAAAAAATCCAGTGCCACTTAATCAATTTATAATATTTATTATACGGAAACCTTGTAAGTCATAGGTACTTACAAAGTATCTATGTATTTTTAACCCTTTACCTGCGGCGACCTGAACGCCAGACTATTATGTGCATGCTTGAAATTTCACATGGACGCATTAAATGTAATTCATAAGTTTTATAAAACTTTATAGTTTGTTAAAAAGTTACTACCCATTCTTCGCAGAACTTTAGTTGACATCCGTATTGCAGAGATGTAGCTAGCCGTTCTATCAAATATAGTTGACACCCGTAGGAAAAAGGTTAAATTACGTAAATATTACGGCAACAATGTACGGCATTGTAGTTCAGCATTATTATAATATCAGCTTGCCATATATCGTATTGCTATCGATGTAGTTACAGTAATAGTCGATAGTCTGACGTTAATAATGCCATTGCGATGCAAATTGCTTTTCGTATTGCCATCCGTTGAGTAAGAATTGAGTACTGTTAGTGATATCTTATTATTATAAGATTATAAATAGCTTTCCTATTTAGAATCGATTGAACCAATTTAGAATAAAATTACAATCATACAATCACACCTATGACAAACATGACATAGAAAAAACCATGATTACAATTATTTCACTCTTCGCAGCCAATTCCAGCATAATTGTAGGTTTGAAAACAGATGGAAGAGGTGGTATAATAGTGACAGATTGCTAGCCTGTCGCCTAAAGTATACTTTAACCTATGTCCTTACTCGCTTCTTACGACATCCACGGAAGAAATGGAGAGATTTTATTCTAAACCCGACACCGCACGGGGTACCGAGCAATATACTATGGTATAAGCGGCGCGCGAACATAAAATATCAAGTCAGATTCTGGGTGCTGTGTCCACTTGAGTGAGCCTCACGGTAGTTATAGATAGGTTTAAATTGTTCCCATATCACACAAATTTATGCTTTTAACTGTGAATTATCGTAAAAAATGAACGGCGAATCATCGTAATGGTTAGCAGTATCACACCAAGCTAATAATCAGCCTGAGGGAGTTGCAGAAAAAAAATATTGGCCATAAACATGGCCTGGGGACCAAATTATATGGTGAAAGGTGCGCTGGAGATGGCTGCCGTATTCCGATAGCTTTTATCTAGATTGTCTGTCGATAAGTTTGAAAAGACAAAAGAAAACGCTACGGCTTCTTTTTTCAAAAAAAATCGGAGTTATTTTTTACTATGTTTTTGCACGTGACACATACCTACCTAGTATTAAGAAACTGGGCTTGGTTTCCAGGATAACTATAATAATATCTGTTTTCTTTGGTTTGTGGTTATTTTAAAAACGGTTAAATAAAATTATGCTCGAAGTATAGTTATGTTATGTACATTGAAAACTAAATGCAAAGATAACCTTATTTTTTTAACTCGTTCTTCAGGCTATCATAACCTAAAACTAACTTATGAAGTTGACAATTCCCCAAAATTTAGGTCTTTAAACTTTTCATTTCAAAGTTTGTACATCGGTCTTCGGAAAGAGAGAGGCGTAGCGTAAGTACGTTAAACTGCGGGCTAGTCAGAAACATGTCGAAACTCTATTTATGACTAGAATTTTATTTTTATGTTTATGACGAGGCATATGGTAGTTTCATGTTCAAAATACTTATTTTTCTCTTCAAGGGTAAAAGGCGAAAAAAAGTTGATCTTGTTTATGTCTCAACCATCCAAGCCATAACCATTACTAACTAACAGCTTCACCAAATCAAGTACACCATTACTGACAGCCATAAAACCGATTTCTTATATTTATTACATTCTTCATATCTCATCGGATTTCGCGAATAAGATTTCTGATCCTTATAAAACCTCCGATCAGCAGTTTAGTTGTCAAGATAAGATGTTCCAACTTTTTCATTCCCATCGACATTTTAGTAAAATATCGCTGCAAATTCTAGTGTTTTGGCATGAATAATTTATTGGGTAATTCTGGTATTTGGTGAAATCGTTTAAGCCTTCGAAATGGCGATAAATCTTTATTAAATGTCTGTTACTAAAATAACTTGACGATGAAATTGTCTCGAGATTAGGTTTGTTCACTTTGTTTATTTTGATTTGATGTCAGACATCTTAGGAGACGAGTTTAAATTATTGCCCTCTTTCAGTGTCTGGCGCTAGCAGTTTTTTTTATTTGAAACGAATAAACAACGATTTTACTTTTAGCAAGTTTTTATATTTTTCAGCCCACGACATTACCCGCGTTAAGTGTCCCTATTCGCTATCTCTTGGGACAGAATGTCTATTCGAAAATCTTTTCTGCCAGACGCTTGGAGATCTCTTTTATAATGATGGTGGCACTGGGGCCCCACGGACCTAAGGTCTCGAACCTGAATGGTATGAAAAGGTATTCAGGGCCGAGATATATTTGGCGCTTTTAGATTTTTCGGCTGCTTCAGCTGCCGCTCCTGCTTCAGTAGAAGTACCTTGGAGGTGGGACGGTGCCAGTGTATCGACACAGGTTGCATGCCACACCAGCACTCGTCCCTGCTTCCACGGAATTAGGGACATTCCATCCAGTCTCTAACCGTCATCTCTATTATATTTAATAGCTGTGCCCATGACTCTGTCCGCGTGGAATAGTGACTAATTTCCCCCGTTTTTCCCACATTTTCCCATATTTCTTCGCTCCTATTAGTTGCAGCGTGATGTTATATAGCCTAAAGCCTTCCCCGATACGTGGTCTATCCAACACAATTCTTTTCTTCAATTCGAACCCGTAGTTTCTGAGATTAGCGCGTTAAAACAAACTCTTCCCCTTTATAATATTATTTTATTTCTTTACAAGTAAGTACTTAAAATTATTATTTTTTGTTCCAGCGGCCATAGAGTCCCTCCACGCGCCGACAGGGGGCGGCGTGGAGCTGCCCTGTGACGTCACCCCCGCCCTGCCGGACGACCGGTTGGGGCTCGTCATCTGGTACAAGCAGGGCCACGACGCGCCTATATACTCGTGAGTACATTACATACACACTGTCGGCACGACATACGCATAGTACTTATGTAAGTCAATCTCCATACAAAGTGCACTCGAGCATCGCACGCAGACACCGCTCAGGCCGTGGTCGCCTTCACCCGCCGCCCGCGGCGTCTGAATAATAGTAGTAAACGGAACGCCGCACGCGGCGGGTGAAAACGACCCGAGCATTCCCGTACATACCATTCAGACGCCTCGGGCGGCGGGCCGTTGTCGGCCGCGGGCGGCGGGTGTAGGCGACCACGGCCTCTCAGACGCGACATCTCGGAACAGTTGTGGACCAGTTCGCAGTTGCCGTCCGATTGAGACACGCGTTTGTGAACGATTCTGCAACTTTTCAAGAGTAACTACCGGAACTGTGACATTGTAGCAAGAATCGAATATGATATACCTTGAAATTGTTTCCATTATCTTACAGTAAAAAAAATTACATAACGATGAAATCGTCGCAAGATATTATGTTGACCGGAACAACGATGTTCTGAAGAGAGACCAATTTAGAAATACTCGAAACCGTCGAGCAGGTATGACGAGAGGGATGGGAAATGAAGCGAGAGAAGTATCTCAGAGCATCTAGTGTAATCACAACGGTCATGAAACTATAACGATTTCTTTTGCGAATTAACTTACTTTTCCTTAGTTGCCTGTTTTAGGCAAGAGACCTGTCACTTTTATAACTTTTTTATCTCTTTTATATCCTAAAAGCAAGCTATAACTTGCTATGAAACATGGAACAGTCTTGATATAAGTAGAGGGCAGACGCGGGATACGTATGTATGTATGTATGTATGTAACATTTATCATCTTATCGCTACCCATAAATGACACCATTAAAGCCTTACCAAAACGTGTTTGATTGCTATGCCTGCCACCGGTCCAAGATAACTATGTCTTTTAATTAAAACTTATGTTTGTGCGAGTACACTTTCTTTTAGTACCTTATATGTTTATCTTAATTTAAATTAAGAGGTGAGCTTAACTCTTAGTATGAGGATGTACAGTCGGCGGGAAAAAGTACTTTTTGAACTACTTTTTTTATTAGTGTTGACCAATACTTAAAAACAGATTTCTTTACTTTCCTGACGTCCGTTGAAATGTGTCTTCTTTTACCACCTTATCTGCCAATGCCGCTACAAAGCAGCAGTGCTTTCGTTGTTGTATTCCGGCGCAGAGGAAGGCAACCGATACAATATGGAATCACATCTTAGGCTAAGCGCGCACTACGACTTTTTGTCGCGCGACACGATTTTAAAATAGCGCTATCCATACTGATTTTTTCATCATAGTGCGCGCGATGACATATAAACCCTTACGTTGCATTTCTGCGACAAAATTATCGCACGACAAAAAATCGTAGTGCGTTTTTAGCCTAAGGCTAAGCGCGCACTACGACTTTTTGTCGCGCGATAATTTTGTCGCAGAAATGCAACGTAAGGGTTTAATATGTCATCGCGCGCACTATGATGAAAAAATCACTATAGACATCGCTATTTTAAAATCGTGTCGCGCAACAAAAAATCGTAGTGCGCGCTTAGCCTTAGGCCTCCGGGTTGGCAAAGGCATCTGGAACTTGTCTGGAACTGCGGATGTAAACAGGCGACAGTGATCACACATAGTCCCTGGAATCTAACTTAGCAACATAATTTAGCTAGTCCAATTTTCCATAGAAAAAGCGATGCGCGAATTCATCCCCACTACTTAAAATTTTGCCACTTTAAATGTACATCAACTGACTTTTAGGTAGGTAAGTTTATTCGCTTATGATTTATGATAAAAATTACAAATTATCAATAAAATTAATTTATTATTAACAAATTTATTTATTTATTTAACTTAGTACGAGCGCCCGCTGCTCTTTTACCAAGCTGACTGTACACCGGATATTAAGAGATAATACTAGAAGCATTAACGCGTGTAAGTTGACGGCATTAACTCGGATAGCCCTTTGATACCCTTGATACTGCCCGAATGACGGATTATAGGCTGAGCGCCCGATGCCATTCCATTTACGTTACGTATTCATCAAAGTTAGTGCTAAATGCTTGAATGGTTCACTTATGGGATCGGTCAGTAGGTTAAAACGCATCGTTTATTGTTACTGGGTTTTTGCTGTTATATTAATGCTTAGGTTTTCAAATAGGGTAGGCTAAGCACATGATGTCAGTATATTAGTATATCATACGTACATACATCACATTTATATGTATTCCTAAATGGAGTAGGCGAAGCATACTAAACCTCACATATTCAAAACCATGAAGGTTTCGTAGCCACTTTTAGCATTAAATTGGGTATTTTTAGATAAGGCTACATCCCAAATACCTAGGTGAATTTCTTTTGTGGATATCGTAAGAGGCGACTAAGGAAATATATTTAAGTTTATCGTAGGCAATAGGCTAACAGCCTGTCACTATTATACCTCATTCATCGATCTAAAATTATGCTAAAGGTTGCTACAATACGTTAAACATGGTTTTGACTGTAGATATGCTGTGGGGATTAGCGTGATGTTTATGTTGTAAGTGTCAATTTGATATTTTAAATAAGACAACTTATCAGTCTCCAATACTTGTTCCATATGGAAATAAACAATGGGCTCAATGCTAAACGTGTTAATCAACTTCAAACAACTGCCAGCGTGAGCTGTCAATCAAAAACCAACGATATTCCCGATTTCACGGCCGTCGCTCGGACTAGACCGATTACCATATAAATTAACGTGTTATAATCCTTTTGGCCTAATTCCAGTTTCATGCGCGACACACGAAAGCCGAGGGACTCTGTCACAGTAAAACAAGCTGGCATAACAGATCAAAATGTTATCTTCACACATATTATGTGAAGTTTGTTTTTGATTGGCATGTTTTGTCCGTGTGTAACTTTAGAAAAACGGCTCTGCGTTTCTTCCGTGGATGTTGTAAATTGTAAGAGACTAAAGAAGGTTAAGGTATATTTTAGGCGACAAGCTAGCAACCTTTGTACCTGCCAAATTAAAACCTAAAAAATATACTAAGTGGCTATGTCTACGGAACGTGAAATAGTTTTGGTTTTGTCTATGTACAGTTTTGTGTGCTCTGTCGCCCTCTTGGGATGCAGGCGTGATGAAGAAAAACAGCTTGAGGAAACCTGCACACAGCGACGAAGTCCAGTTCTATGTGTGAAATTGCCAATCTCACATACTGAGAGGAGACCTGTGCCTAGCAGTAGGCCGTATTTAGGATGGATTATTAAAGTACTATACTAACTATTGTTACACCTCTATCAATCATTAATAATTCCACAATATACAATACTAGCTTTTGCCCGCGGCTACGCTCGCGTTAAATTCGGGGTAACACAGAAGAGATCTTGTTAGCCACAGCCCACATGCCAATTTATAGCTTTTTACGTTGAAAATTGCGGAATCCTACCGTCATATTTTGGAAAATTAAAACAAAATCTTTATAATTTGTAGCCTAGCACATATTCTGATGTATAAGCTACATTACGGTAAAGTTTCATTAAAATTCATTCAGTAGTTTTTGCGTTAAAGAGTAACAAACATCCAAACATCCAAACATCTAAACATCCAAACATACTCACAAACTTTCACATTTATAATATTAGTAGGATACATACAATCACGCCTATATTCCCAAGTGGGGTAGGCAGAGCCACGTGACATAGTCAAAGCCATAATGATGACTATATCACGCTTTGCAACCTATTCAAGCATTTAGATTTAAAAACAGACGAAAGATGTAGTATAATAGTGACAGGTTGCTCACTCCTAAACCTACCTTAGTCGCCTCTTAAGACATCCACGGAAGAAATGGACAAGTGTTATTCTATCCCGAAACCACACATATACAAGAGCCGCAAATGCTATCTTATGACTCATCACTCTTGTATATGTATGTATGTCATTAGTAATGACAATAGGAAACTAGACATATTGCCAAAGTTATAATTTTAACCCCTAGTTTACGGCATCCAGTTAAATCGGCATCCCATATCACTTGAACCGTATCCAACTCGTGTAAACTCCCCTCCCTTTATGGTTAAAGTTTTTACGTCTCAGTTTTAGTTTTCAATTTGTCCGTACGCTTCATAAAGCGCTCATAGTCGTAACTTTTCTTTGTTTGCTTCGACTTTTTACTTATTTGCATTCCTTTTCTCATTTCCTTTTAAGTATTTTATCTACTTAGATACATACAAATTATGTCCCTACTATGCACTGTCTGTGTCTCTTCATTTCTTCCGTGGATTTCGCAAGAGGCGACTTGGGAAATAGGTTAAGGTAAATTTTTGGCGACAGGCTCGCAACCTATCAGAAATACTACCCGTACATACATACCCGTCATACATACATATCTACATACCCGTCAATATTATACCTACCAAATTAAGACCCAAATAATATGCTAGAAGTGGCCATGATACGATACTCAATCGTTGAAATTCCTTAGGTATGTGTCACAGCTTTGGCAGTAGGTATTTGTTAGCCACAGACAATTTACTACAAAAAAATAAATTACTTTGACTTAGTGCTCAAAAAAATTGTCCCTAAAAAACTACACATACACATAAATATGCTCATGCCTGTATTCCAAAGAGGGGTAGTCAGAGCACATGAATTCAAAAATCCAGTGCCACGTTTAGCAATTTCAGGGAAACAAGATGGTTAAACGTGATATCGCAGTGACAGGTTGCTAGCCCATCGCCCACAATACACTAACCCTATCCCAAAGTCGACTCTTACGACACCCACGGGAAGAAAGGGGGAGGTGCTATTCTAAACTGGCACCACACAGGACCACACGGCACCGCAATAATTTAAATGATTGAGAAATTTTAGTTCCTGGTTACGTTCTGTGCGTATTCCTGTTACTTATGTGGCTGTAAAGGCAGACCCTTTTCATACCACGAATACCTAACTTGTATTGATCAGCCTAAAAGGTATTTCTATATAAGCCCTCACAAGGTAAAACGAAATTTAGTTCCAACATAAAGTGAACCGCAGGCTTACAAAGTTGTTAAACGTAATTGGTATAATCTAAACTAAATCGTGTTTTATACCTTTCTGAATAACCGTAATACCATAGAATTATGGCAGGTAGTTACATGTTAGTTTTATAGTTAATTTACGGTTTTAATAAAACTAGGAACCTTAAGGATCCGTTTAAGTATGAATACGGTAAATTTATTTGCCGTGTGGTGTCGGGTTTTTAATGAATTATTTATTATACTTCAACCATTATTGTTTCTTTTTATTCGTGATTCTGCACATTTCTTTAAAGTCAGCTGCGGAAATATTGTGCAGAATCCCGAATAGGAAGAATCAAGAATAAAAAAAGTATTTCTTAACTGAAAACACACGTAGGGTTAGAGTTTTTTTTATTAATATTTAATAATGTTATCTATATCTTCCAAGTTTTCCCAAAAGGAATAGGATATTGTGCATTATATCTTTATATATGTACTCTCTTAATGATGTTATATCGTGGCATACAAGGGTTCCATTTCCATACTTGTTAGTGATGTGATGCCATAGTTTGAGTATAAATAACAGTAGGTTACTATGGATGTGGAAATAACAATCCAGGGTGCAACTAACATAACGGTTTTTAAATGGTGTATATTATAAGCCAGAACAGAAGTTTCAAATACATACATAAATAAGTACATATTCTCACGCCTGTATTCCCAAGAGGGGTAGGCAGAGCACATGAATTCAAAAATCCAGTGCCACATGTACATGTAGCAATTTCAAGATAACGAGATGGTTAAACGTGATATTGCAGTGACAGGTTGCTAGCCCATCGCCCACAATACCCTAACCCTTTCCCAAAGTCGACTCTTACGACACCCACGGGAAGAAAGAGGGAGGTGCCATTCTAACCCGGCACCACACGGGATCTTAAGTAGTTGGGGTACTACTATAACTATTTATAAATTTGCCAACTTAAAAAGTTAAGTTAAGTTAGAAAGAGTCATAATGATGGCTATGTCTATTTGACGATTCGTGAGGCGTGATTATATGTATGTATGTAACAAATGAAACAAGTCACTCAACCAGAATCCAATTAAACCCACTGTTTTTCTTCACTCCACTGTGTCTGTAAGCTAACTCAGTTGTTCAGTGCCTTAGGCGATTTCGCAAACAAGTGTACCAAATTCTGAGTTCTCCGAATGCCCGTGGCTCCATTAGGAGGCTTGTTGCTATACAAATAGGAGTGCCCCGGATTTAGGCGGCAGGATAAGTTATAGTTCGTACTTGTTATTGTATCATCACGGTTGTTTATTTCAGTCTTTAATGCCCAAGGGTGCCTTGTCTATTAAAGTTAAACATTAAAGGTATATATCAACCTTAACTAGGTATTAGTTGACAGGAAGTAAGACTAAAAATCCGTACCAATATATAAATGTGAAAGTGTGTTTGTTTGTTTGTTTGTCCGTCTTTCACGGCTAAACGGAGCGATGGATTGACGTGATTTTTTAGGTAGAGATAGTTTAGGGCATGGAGAGTGACATAGACTACTTTTTGTCTCTTCAAAACCCCCCATTTTCCTAAAATGAGGGGTGGAAATTTTCAATGTAGAAAGCTATAAATTGGTATGTGTGCTATCTCTTCTGCGATACCCCGAATTTAACGCGGGCGGAGCCGCGGGCAAAAGCTAATGCTTCATACATTTACATATAACGCCAGTTTTCCCAAATGGGGTAAGCAGAGAACACTAAACGCTACCCTGTCAAAACCATGACTATATCACGTTTCGTCACCACTGTTATACGTTAAACATACAGTCGCGAACCGGGATTGTTGAACCACTTGCCACTGTTCGCAATTTAGACGTGTAATTAATGACCGATGTGACGGACTAGATGTCAGCTATTGGATTAGTATTAAACGACCAAGTTACAAACATAGGTAAGTGGCTCAACAAATCCTGTTCGCGATGGTACATGGAAGAGGTATAAAAACAGTAGAGTTTTTTGTGCAATAGTGTTTTCTTATTTACTTGATTTCAGATTTTAATACAGATGAAAGAGATATTAATAGTCACAAGTTGCTAACCTGCCGCCTAAAGCATACCTAAACCTATTTCCTTAGTCGACTCTTACGACATCCACGAAAGAAACTGAGAGGTGTTATTCCAAAAACCCCACGGTTAATAATTTTTGTAACATGAAGAAAGACGGTTGAACCGCTTCACGCCTTAACACATTCACGACCAAGCCTAAAATCAAAACATCTGCGCGGAACCGAGTAGTCTATAGCTAGTACAAAATGAACCCGGCTACCGGGTTCTCGTATCTCGCGAATTCTTTGAAGAACCCGGGAGCCGGGTCCTTGGTTTTGAATGTGTTATGCGTGATTTCCACCAAACAGCCGGAATCGGAAAGAATTTTATGGTCTTTAAACGATACTGAACCTTACGGTCACTGTGTTTAAGTCTACATTACCAAGCAGCGTACAAAAGATAGGTGACGTACGTCGCCCGCGATCACGGAATACAAAAATAAGGTAATGTAGACTTAAACACAGTGACCGCAAGGTTCAGTATCGTTTAAAGACCATAAAATTATTTCCGATTCCGGCCGTTTCATGCATCAAGCTCCGAACGCACTGACAGCGCGGTGACGTCACGGTCACGGTATCAGTTGTAACATTCGAAATCCAACGAAGGAGCGCGCTTCGAACTAAGGTTCAATTCACTCCAGAAGAGCGGCGAAGGGCGGCGAAGCGCAGCGACCCGCTCGGTAGGCGCGAGGATTCCTGGGACTGCTCGAGAAGTCCCTGGAATGCGCAGGAAGTCCTATATCTCTGGGCGGGATATTGCCAGCGGCCGCTCGCGACTGCTCGAGCATCCTCGGGCATTTCCGCGATGTCTCGCGCAGTCGCACGGCTTCGTAAATGGAATTCGCCGGAATTCCCGCGGATCCGCGAGCACCCGCGCGCCTCGTTGGAGTTTCTCATGCAATAATAAGTCTTATTGTTATTAAAATAAAGTAAAAATTTTCATGACACTGAAACTGCGCTCCGCTTCGCCGCCCTTCGCCGCTCTTCTGGTGTGAATTGAGTCTAAGCGTTTCGTTCGATCACGTCACCGCCCCGCTCCCGCTTCCGCTGTCAATGCGATTAGAGCTTAACACGAATAAGTATCGATAACAAGATGATGACGATGATGATAACGAGGCACTCAAACGCCTTCCGATTGAAACTTCAACCGATGCTAATCTAAGTATAAGTCGGCTCGAGCCCCGTCTCCTGTCATTTTTTATTAGGCTTAAAGTCAATCGTGACCGAGATATTGGTTGATTTTTAATGTCTCGCTTTATAAGGGTAGCGTATACTGACGTGCAACGGTATTTTGTAACAATATGGTGTTTTTTAGAAAATATCAGTTAAGAAGTATGGAATGTACTGAAAGACAGAAACAAAGAAATAGTGTGATAAGGGAACGAGCTTGTGTGAAAGAAGATAATAGGGACTAGAATAGAAAAGAGTATGCCTAGCTGGTTTGGTAGTATAGAGGATGGACAAAAGAAAATTTACTAAACATTATTTATGGATGTGTTGGAAGGGAAAAACCTAGACGGACGTTCCGTGACCAAATCGGGAACGTTTTAGAAATAGGTCAGGTCAAGAGTACCCGACACCGACGAGCATGTATGAAGAGACTAATGTATTTGGATGAAGCAAAAGAGGTCTGTCAGGATCGTAGCTAGTGAAACAATGCGGTCTCTGCCAACCCTTTTGGGAAAGAGGATCCAGATACACAGATCCATGCCCTGCGAATGTGTGGCGGAGACTTTACCGTTGCCAGATCTCGTTCATTATGTTTGATTCTTTTCCACAATTTTTAAATGTTAATAAATGCAGCATCTTTAATTAAGTTATGCAAATCTCCTTAATCGTACGGTTAATTTCAAAATGAGAGCAGGTTTCGCTCATAAACATAAAGTTAAACGCTTGTAAACTAATCAGTTTAATTTGAACGGCTGTAAAACTACTAATGTACCGCAGAGCGGTTTAATCTTCTGTAATGGCTTAACAAGCAATTATGGGTCTGCTTGTGATATTAGCTCGTATTTATCCGAATTTACTGCGCAATTTCTCCGTGTCTGGTCACTGGTAAATACATACATACATATTCTCACGCCTGTATTCCCAAGAGGGGTAAGCAGAGCACATGAATTCAAAAATCCAGTGCCACGTTTAGGAATCTCAGGGTCACCCGATGGTTAAACGTTATTGCGGCGACAAGTTGCTAGCCCATCGCCCACAATACACTAACCCGTTCCCGGAGTCGACTCTTAGACACCTACGAGATGGAACGGAGAGTCGTTATTCTAAATCAGATTCCACACGGAAAACACGTATTAATTTTATTTTCAAGTCATATCCGTATTAGCTGTGTATTTTTAGCAGTTTAAAACAGTACGAAACTAATAGCTATTTGAATTATCTTTCAAACGGACCTTTTCATTGCGAATAAAAGGGGTAATTTAATCCCATCTCTGTTCAAACAGAGTTACCGAAGATTATTAGGTATCTATTATCATTCTAACTCGTTTAGGTAAATGTTATAATACTCTGTTTAAATAGGAGTTTTGTCTTTATGGTTGTATAACGAGATTCCGGGGTTTTGATTTCATTGAGGTTTTATAGCTTTGTTTGATGGGAGTCATGGTTTTTGTGGGAGTGATGTTTGAACAGTATGATTGAAATGAAATCTGCACCATTACTATTTCGGTTACCGTATTCGTTAGTCGTCATAGATGATACCTGAAGGGCTATTGTCTAACGCACTAAAAATGTACATCGGTTTCAAGTTGACAGTTGAGACCAAATCTAGCTTTGATATTGAAACATTTGGTATCACGTAACGTCTTCGTAACCAAAGCCCATATTTAAATTTTGACACTTAAACCAAATAGAACAAATGATTTGCTGAAAATTACTTTTGCGTAAGCTCTAAAAATGCTCTCACAATCATAATCCAGGTTTTTACCCGAAAGCACTTTACCGCGACGCTTGAGGTCTAGATCGCTTTCATCTGTGAAACTGATTTAGATTTTTAGTCTGTTAGGCTACTAGCCCTGCTGTTTTGTGTAGATGATGTGTACCTATGGAGTGAAATAAACCAGATACACTCTCATTTTGTTCCGAGATCAACTTAATGTTTGGGGTCGCGAATTGACCCGGAACATGTCGAGGTAATCTCGATATAAAAACGTGTGGAGATCTGTTTTATTTTACTACGAGTGAGTCTCCCGGTAGTTTTATGTGTAAAAACAAATATGTACAAAAACAGTTTTTAAAACTTTATTTTCATCCAAAATAAAATACACAAAGACATCATTTTTATACAAAAGACAGAAAACGGCTATAATCGGCAAACGGCATTCAATAAACAGTTGCGCACGACGTTACAGGCTCGCCCCGCCAGCGGATCGTGTGTTCCATTTTTAGAATAATTTGTTTTCTTTTAATCATCCTCTGTTTTTAAGATGTTCCAAATTTGAATGTAAATTTTATAATGCTACAAGAGATACATGTTACTAATGTAGGCCATTAGCTATAGATACGGATGTAGATAATAGTACATTGTGAATTAAGGGCGGTAAAAAGGATATTACTAACGAATTTTTTTTAGGGTTTTTAATGACTCGAGTTTGTAATCCCTTTGCTGCCCGTGATACACATAAAATTTTCATCAAATTTGCGAGGAAGAATTAACATCGCATAAATATCCGCTTGTGCTGTTTTGCGTTTTTATTATTTGTACTTTTTTTCCGAATCACACAGACACAAGAACTGTTTTTTGTATATAATTTGAATGGTCATACAGCCAGATTCTGTTAAAATGTTGATACGGCTCGTTTCATGTGCTCTGCCACCCCATTTGGGAGCAAAAGCGTGATCGTATGTGTGTATGAATTATCCTTAACTCCCATGGGTACAATTGAGGCCTTTTATAGCACCATTGACGAGCGTGTAATGAAAAAGTATTAACAATAATGATACAAATTCTTTATCACTATAAATCTAGTATTAAAATACCCAAATTGATTGGTTGTACATGTTGACCCCTTTGCCCACAGTCTGGACACCCGGGAAGGCGTGACGTCACACTGGTCCGACCCGGGCACGCTGGGGAACCGGGCCACCTTCCGCAGCGACACCAGCCCTGCCGTCCTGGTGCTCACCAAACTGAGGTAAAAAAAAAAAGAAATACTTAGTAATAACACTTAGCTATCACTGAGTTTTAAAATTTCTGTGCCCTCACTGGGTAAATGTTGAAGCGCGGCCTGTATAGGCATTCTTGTAATATCTTGATGTACGACATTTTTGTCATTAATGGTTTATGTTTGAGATATACACTTCTGTGAGAAATATTCTAAGATCTCGCTACAGAATCTCCAGGCATATGTTATGCCGAAATAGTTAGAAATAATTATGGAACCAATTAATGAAACTGTCATCGCGACGTAGACCACTTTTTGACAGTTACAGTTTTTAGTCAGTAGATGACGTTTGTAGAAGTTCTACTCGGTGATACTGATAAGTGTCTAGTACTTGAAATATGGCATGCGATTGAGTGATGAATGGTACGGAACCTTTCGTATGCGAATCCGACTCGGACTTTTCTGGTTTTTTCTTTTCAAGGCAAATAACTCTAAAATAACCCGGTGCGAAAAATGTTAACCCTTTAACGCAATACTTATAAGCGTCCCTTTTAACCCCTTTACACCGTTTGAAATCGCAGCGCCTTACAAAGGGTATCGAATAACGCTCGTTTATTTTGATTGGGAACTCGATACCGCCTTGGACTTGTACCTGAATGTTTTACTTGGAGAAAATTGTTTTAAGAGGTTGTTTCGAATATTTATCACCATCATTTGTTTTCTTTAAAGTACGGATATGAAATTGGACATTATTTTTGATGTTTTTCATTTTTATCTTCAAATGATACATAAAATTCAGACAGAGACACAGAGGCTCGTAAGTTCAACGACACAATACCTATATAATATGTATAAGTGTCTTTTTCCCAATTGTCATTTTCCATTTATGTTTAAACATGAAATTATGCTGAATGGTTAGCTATATGCATTATAGCAAATATGCTCTAGGCCAGGGGTTCCCAATCTTTTTCAGCCCGCGGCGCACCTTCAAGTTGGAATTTTGTCACGGGGCCCTACCCTGTGTATTTGAAAATGATACAGTACAAATAGACTCAGATAATACCTAGTAGAATTTAGGTTGAGAGTGTAAAAATGAAAATGGTTTTGGATAATGATAAAAAATCGATTCACGGCGGCGCCCCTCAATACTTTCTGCGGCGCACCAGGGCGCCGCGCCGCACAGTTTGGGAACCCCTGCTCTAGGCATAATATTTTCAGACATAACTTGTGTCTGGAGAGAGATCTGTTGCGACCCTAGCGCCACCTATTATCCGGTATTAGAACTTCTTTCACATACGTCATCAACTGTCAAAGTGTTCTACATCGCGCTAACGAAGTTTCGAAGATCGGTTATAAATACAACTTCCAACTTCCTCTCTGTGGACTTCGATCCCCAGGCATAACATCTGCCTGGAGAGAGATGCAGCGCAGACGGCACACTTTTTGTGCGATCGAGTCTGCGGCGCACAAAAAGTCTGCATGGATTGTATGATCGTGCGCTGGACTTTTTGCGCGTCGTGTGCATTACTGCATATAATTCCGTAGGTTCTATTTTCACAGACTAAAAAGTGCGTCACGGATAGTCTGTCGTCTGCGAAGCATCTTTAAGTACAAAAAACGACAGTACGAACTAAGTAGGATAGTTCTACCAGTTAAACAGATTGAGATCAAACTTCACTTCAGGTCAGAATGAAGTTAACTCAAAGTTAGCTTTTAACCGGTGCAGTTAATCCAAGTTTTCCAAGGACTGTTTGGAACCGGTAGAAGCTTTCAGTTAACTTTATGTTGAGAAAGATGTTTGAAACAGCAACGTGTTAACAAACACGGATTTGCGGATGGACAGATAGCTATCACCGACTGTTTTTGTGGACATTGGAAAAGTTGAGGGTTTTAAGTGTGTCACACTAAGCAGATACATACGATAAGGCCCTGTCCAGAAGTACGCGCGAATTGGCCGCGTATTGGAGTACATTGCTTCTTCACGATGCGTCGTAGTTTCATTACGTGACAAATGCAGCAATGAACAGTCAAACTCGTTCAAAATCGCAGCGTATTCGCTCCTTCTGGACAGGGTCTAAGATAGCTGTATCTGAACGGATATCTGTCAGTATCGCTCCCTATTCAATACAATGAGCTAACACACAACGCAGATAACTTATATTTTACTGTTAAGTATCTGGATTTTTGAATTCATGTGCTCTGCCTACCTCTCTTGGGAATACAGGCGTGAGAATAATGTATGTATGTATGTATCTGTTGGCACCGACTTATGGAAAAATGGCATTTATACGCAGATAAAATATTATCGTATCGGCTTAGTCTGGGACACGCTTTGTAATAAAGAAAAAATGGCCGATTTTATAAAATGTGTTCTATATTGCTGTAACGAAGTTTCGTTAATTGGACGCATAAATACAAGTCTCCACTTTCTTCCGTGGATGTCGTAAAATGCGATCAAGGAAATTGGTTTAGATATAGTATGTTGTAGGGTTAGGGATAGACTAGCAACTTGTCAGTATTATACTTCTTTTATCTTTAACTCGTACACTTACGAATGTGTTTATTTTATATAGCTTCGGTTTTACGTGTTCTTTTGTAACCTTGTTGTAAACATAAATAAAATGGCAACATTGTTCCAGGCCGGAAGACAGCGGGCAGTACCGGTGTCGCGTGGACTTTATTAAGTCGCCGACAAAAAACACGAGACTCAATTTGACAATATTAAGTGAGTATAACCCTAACCTTTGACTTTTTAAAATGGCTACGTTTTAAGGAATCTGTTTCAGGATAATTTGGTAGATTACTAAAAAACATTGCATACGTATTTTTTCTTTCATTTGACAAACAAAAAATGACGAAGATACAAAGCTCTGAAGTCCTATATTTTCCAAGAATGTAACTGACGGACTAAATAGAATGATATATTTTTAACCTAGTCGACGTCCCAATTGTTTTGATGTCAGCCTGTATTGGTGAGATTTTGGGTTAATATTCTGGCGTTTGAACAGGGTCCACTACGCAGGTTAGGTACAGTCACGAACCGGGATTGTTGAGCCACTTGCCACTGTTCGCAATTTAGACGTGTAATCAATGACCGATGTGACGGACTAGATGTCAGCTATTGGATTAGTATTACACGACAAGTTACAAACATAGGTAAGTGGCTCAACAATCCCTGTTCGCGATGGTACCTACGTTCCACCTACGAAACTTTGTGAAAAAGGTAACGGTAGACAAAGACAGCAATATTATAACGACTGAACATGACTGCTCTGTATGTAGTACAATTACCTATTTTGTGGTTGGAATCTTATAATGAGCGTCACTTTTCTTATCTGTGGTGTTATTCTCTAACTTTTACTTGTCGCCCAAAAAAAGAGACTGAATTTAACAATATTAAGTGATATAACCTTTAAACTTTGACCTTTTGAAAATGGCTACGTTTTAAAGATACTGTTTCTGAATAATTGTTTTAATGTCAGCCTGTACTTTTGAGATGTGGGTAGTTTTGAGTTAAATTCAGACGTTTTATTCGCCGTCATTATCCTCAACACTTTTCTAGTTTCGGTTTTTTGTACTTTTAGTTTTATCTTATTATAGATTTAGACTTAGATTTAATTAATGTAGTTTTGTTCTTTAAATTACTTTCAGTTTTTTTTTGCTTTTGTGCAATATGTTCGCAAATGGGGTAGGCAGAGCACACGAAACGTGAAATAGACATAACCATGATTATGACTATTTCACGCTTCGCAGCCACTTCTGGCAACATTGTGGCATTTAGCATCTGTTTTAAAACCTGGCTGCGAAGCGAGAAGTAGTCATAATCGTCACGTTTCATGTTCTCGGCCTACCCCATTTAAGAATATGCGCGTGGTTGTATGTATGTAGGTACACATTATTTGACACATTTATTGTGTTTTTTTATACAAAGTCTATGTCATATGAGTAATTGTGATCTGAATTTATTTCTTCATATTTGTATTCAAAACGTATTTTTATTGTTTATTTTTATGATTCCTTTTGGTCTCCCACCTTAAGTATCATTCCATAAGTGCTCGCGCTAAAACATGATGACGCCTCAACTACGCTCTCTTAATCCATTTGGAACTGGCGTAAAGCCGTAACCGGGGTCAAGCGTTTATACCCGGGTTTATGACCCCCTGCTTTTACGGTGACACTATCCCTGGTTACGGGGCACTATAGCTGATGGCATCGCTGACTTATATTATACTTTAAGGGGGTTTCAATGGAATTGATCGAATTTCGAACGCGCACGGCAGCCATGTTGGAAAAGCGACCTCTGTTGTCACTATCCTATCCTACTTCCTACTAGTCTTAATTCATACTAATCCTCCTAGTATCTTACTGCCTACTAATCCATTGAGACGTATTTAGATTCATCATCATCATCATCATCCAGCCTTATTAAGTCTCTCTGATGAGCATAGGCCTCCTCTCCGTATGAAAGGGCTTGGGCTATAGTTCCCACGCGGGCCCAATGCGGACTTGGAACTTCACGCGCAACATAGAATTTCTTCGTCGTTGTGTGCAGGTTTCCTCACGATGTTTTCCTTCACCGAATTAAGGTTGAGTTATTATTAGGTATTGTATTTAATGAATTTCAAAGTATCTACTAGACAGAAGTCGGACGGACAGCAAAATAGTGCTATATTGTTTTTTCCCACGAAACTCCAAAGGAGGGGTTGCCAAGTTTCAATTCACTATCAGCCCAAGTAAATTCCGTTAACTATCCCGTTGGTAACAAAGCAGATTGCGATCAAATGGCCTGAATAAATCTCCTTGCTACCAAGGTCACAGAAGTCTACAGGAGTTTATATTACCAGATAGTTTACTGTGCGAATAAACGCTGAGTTCGAACAACAATACATAGTAGTAGAATGACATCTCACTATTTCTTTCGTGGATTTGGAGTAGGCTTAGATACGTTTGAAGCTTCAGGCTAGCAACCTGGCAGTGTTACAAGTTACAATTTAATACACCTACCTGAAATGAATGCGTACGGCTTGTGTGTTGACAGCGGCCGGGCGGTCAAAACCACTTGTCATAACGTGTCTCATTTAGGCTCCGCCCTTATCCGATATTATCTGAAACTTATTTCAGATTCGGTTATGGTTACGGATATTTTTTTACAACGGATATCCGATAGCTTCGGTTACGGAGCGCCCTGACATCCCTGCTGTATGTTCAAATTAATTACATATTAGTGAGCGGTACAATCTTGCAGTGACTACGCTGTTGTAAGCTACAACGTAATCCCATTGTGCTTTCTTTTTCCCTCACTTAACAGTTTCATTTTATTTAAGGGCAGCAGTGTAACCAACTTGTTTGCAGACATTCGGGACTAAACAGCGGTGTCTTATTCATTCTATACTAGACTAGCTTTTGCCAGCGGCTTCGCTCGCGTTAAGAAGTATTATTATTAATAGCTATTTAATCCCCTATTTTATCCAATAACGGGTGGAATTTATTAAAATCCTTTCTTAGGGGATGCCTACGTTATAGTAGCTTTATGCATGCAAAGTCTCAGCCCGATCGGTTTAAAGTACAAACTATCATCCCCTACTTTATCTTCTTGGGGGTAGAATTAGTCAAAATCCTTTCAACGGATGCCTACATCAAACTACCTACCTGCATGCCTTTCAACAGTTTCAACGCGATCCGTCCAGTGGTTTTGGCTGTGCGTTGATAGATCACTATGTCGGTCAGTCAGTCACCTTTGAGTTTAAAATATTTAGAAGAAGATGTTGCCCGTTGCCCGCTAAGCTACTCCGTTTGCGTAGAGACCTACACTATTTGCCACTTACAATATTGCCAAGTTTGATGCCTAATAATGTTCCTGAAATTATAGTGAAAATTATAGGTCACGGATTGACCCGAAACATGTCAAGCTAATCTCGGTGTAAACAACGTGAGTAATTCCGTTAATTTTCACTATAAGTGAGTCTCACTGTAGTTTTATGTACCTAAAATTGTATTTTCCCAGTAGAAGTAAGTGGAAAACTTCCTATTGTGCAAAGAAAATAAGGAAATACAAGAAAATACTTATGTAATGAAAAAAAAAGTTTAAAGTTTATCTTTAAATAGATTTCTGCTAACAACAATCTTTGAGTTTCTAGTGTGGTGCCGGGGTTGGAATGACATTCTTCATTTCTTTCGTGACTAAGGGCCGGCGCTCACTGCCGGCATGGCAGAGGACGGCACGGCAAATCGTGCCGCAGCATCCAAAAATATAACCCGTGAAATGCTTCGGCACGCTGTGGCATGCCGCGGCCTTTCTCAGATCAGTAACAAAATCCTTTGCCACGCCATGCCATGCCGGCAGTCAGCGCCGGCCCTAAGGCGCAGCGCGGACGACAGACTTTCTGTGCGATCGATTCTGCGGCGCACAAAAAGTCTGCGAGGATTGTATGCATTGTGCGCCGAACTTTTTGCGCGTCGTGTGCGTTACTGCACATAATTCCATAGGTTCTATTTTCACAGACTAAAAAGTCCGTCGTCTGTCCAGGGTCTAAGGGAAATAGGTTATGGTATGTTTTAGGCGTCAGGCTAGCAACCTGTCACTATTTAAAGCTATTTTATCTAACTATGTATGTTGAAGCAGATTTCTTTATGTTTTACCATTTCCAATTTCCTTTATGTAGCTTTGTTTTTATGTTTTTGTAAAGAAAATAGTGTTCGCAAGATAATAATTGTTTTCTAATATCGTTAGATGGGCCGTTCGAGTCCTGGAAGCCATTCCATCCCGTGAAGCTACTGTTTCCAGATATATACCCACATTTAGTTTAGGGCGATCGCGGACGAAATTGTTCGAACTTTTTACTAACGCATATTATATGCGTTCTTTGGACTCGTCCAGCGACGATGTCAACGACTTAGTGGCATTTGAACGCAATGCGTTTGTGGCACTTAAAGCCACTGTGAAAGGTTGTGTGCATTCAATTTCTATGTGTACAGAATTCATTACATACAATATAATAAAATTCATTTACGCCTGTTTCCAAATGGGGTAGTCAAAGCACACGAAACGAGACACTTTTAGCACAATTTTAGGGTCAAAAACAGATAGAAGAGGTAAAATAGAGACAGGTGGCTAGCTTGTCGCGTAAATAATACCTAAATATTTCCTTAGTCGCCTCTTGCGACGTCCAAGAAAGAAATGGAGAGGTGTTATTTTCCGGACTCGTAAGTACATTGCCGCTGTCAAAGATTTGCAGGCATTTGAAGACACAATATGCGTTTGTAGAAGTTAAAGACACTTGACTGTGAGAAGTTGTATGGAGTCAATTTCTACGTCGGGTTACAAGTATTAAATTAATTCTTTAAATTATACAGAATTAGTCAGATATATTTAATGTAGAGTAGAATTAGAGCCCGTGTGGTGCCGGGTTAGAATAGCACCTCCCCCTTTTTCCCGTGGGTGTCGTAAGAGTCGACTTTGGGAAAGGGTTAGTGTATTGTGGGCGATGGGCTAGCAACCTGTGACTGCAATATCACGTTGAAACATCTAATTTCCACGAAAATGTTAAAAGTGGCACTGGGTTTTTGGATTTATGTGCTCTGCCTACCCCTCTTGGGAATACAGGCATGAGAATATGTATGTATGTACATATGTATGTAGAATTAGAAATGCGCGATTGTGAGTGATCCCATTCGAATTATTCGATTTACAAATCATTCGAATGATTCGACTGAACATAGTCGATTAGTTACTAATTTAATTAGTAATATCGTTCGACACCTCAATCACTGTCTAGCATCAACCAATTAATATAATATGAACGATTGAATAGGCTACGAATCGCGAGTCGTCAGTTCGATATTTACTTTGCAAGTCTATCTCAATTTGATTTATTCAACACATATTATACTTTTGTGCACTTACGCCATAATTGACCTTCATACATACAATCACGCCTGTTCCCAATAATGGGGTAGGCAGAGCACACGAAACGTGACGTAGACAAAACCATGATTATTAATATTTCACACTTCGCGGCCTTTTTTAGCATATATTTAGGTTAGAAAGCAGGTAGTGTTGTATTGACGTAGTGACTAGTATACTGTTTGTTGGTGGAGTCAACTCGTGACCACGGTCGCTGTAACGCGGCCGAAACGTCGAGAGGTAATTAAAAAATAACGTGATTAAGTCCTGCGTAAACATAAATATGTATAGTGACTAGTGTTATAGTGACAGGTGACAGGTTGCTAGACCGTCGCCTAAAATACCTTAACCTATTTCCTTAGTAGCCTCTAACGACACCCACGAAAGAAATGGAGAAGTGTTATTCTAAATACGACACACTACTGTCACTGTCACAGTGTCATAGTTAACACTCCGTTTGCAGCCACCCTTAAAGTAATAGAGGTCGTTGAACTAAATGACTATTGCCTTCAACTTAACGGAAGCATTTTTCTCCCGGATCGTCTCAGAAGCAGCTTTGTGGTTATTCGATACGTTCTCGCTTCCCCAATTTGGGGTTTTCTTGCCCGTTTGGGTTTTAGTGGTCTTTTTATGGTGTTGCCTTTCAAATTTTTAGGTCATTGAGGGTTGGGTGGGATTGACAGTTCTACATACATACAATCACGTCTGTACTCCAAAGTAGGATAGGCGGGGCAAACAAAACATAGGCACAACCGTGATGACCATTTCACGTACCTGTAGTTCAGCGTTTCTCAAACTTTTTTTAGTGACGGAACCCTTTTGGAAAGCGAAACACGTGACGGAACCCTACAAAAAAAACAGCAGTTATTTATCCACCCGTCCGTCCATGTATTCGCCGCGTCAAAATTTTCGATCAGAGAATTGCGTTTTGATTTTTTTTCTAAATTCTTACGGAACCCCATCAGGGACATCACGGAACCCTGGGGTTCCGCGGAACACACTTTGAGAATGGCTGCTATAGGTAATAGTTACAAGTTGCAAGCCCGTCGCCTAAAGCATACCTAAACTAAACCCATTTCCTTACTCGCCTCTTACGACATCGAAAATCGCTTTTCAGGTCATTGCACCCCGTGTTTTACCTTCATTACATGCCGTATGCAAGTCCCGTTAGTCTTCGCGTACAGTCACGAACCGGGATTGTTGAGCCACTTGCCACTGTTCGCAATTTAGACGTGTAATCAATGACCGATGTGACGGACTAGATGTCAGCTATTGGATTAGTATTACACGACCAAGTTACAAACATAGGTAAGTGGCTCCACAATCCCTGTTCGCGATGGTACATACTTGCAATCGTTCGACATTGCGATGCTAGGCGGTTGACTAATAGCCGGAGTAGGTACAAAAGACTGGGCATTATTTTTAAATTTTTGTATTTTTTTTACATGCCTATTTTGGAAAAAGACTTCATTGGTATCTTCTGACCACTGTTTAAAATTCTTAAGGTCAATAACGGCCCTATACTGTTTAAGAATGACAAAGAGTGATATATGTTTAACGTCAACTTTTGTCCACAGTACCTCCGGAGAGGCTGCTCATCCTTCATCAGGACGGGAATGAAGTCCAAGGAGGCATCCTGGGACCCTACGACGAGGGTGCAGAGGTCAACCTGACGTGCGTTGCCGTTGGTGGTAAGTTCCTTATGAACCCCATGCAAAAAGGGGTAATGTTACTTATGAGTTAGACATCAATGAATGTGTGTCTCTGTGGCATCACAAAACAGATATTAGAAATCAATCTTGTGATCATCCTTACCAATATATAAATGTGAAAGTGTGTTTGTTTGTTTGTTTGTTTGTTTGTTTGTTTGTTTGTTTGTTTGTCCGTCTTTCACGGCTAAACGGAGCGATGGATTGACGTGATTTTTTAGGTAGGGATAGTTTACGGCACGGAGAGTGACATAGGCTACTTTTTATCCCGGAAAAAATTGATGTTCCCGAGGGAAAACAAAATTATAGTTTGTTTGATAGATCGATATCGATCGATGATAGATCGATATCAATCGATAACCGATCGATAGATGATAGATCGATGGCGCTGTGTGTCGTTTGAAACGAGAAGTTTTCTTATAGTTGTGCTTTATACCGCAATATAACTGAGTTCCACGCGGGCGAAGCCGCGGGCGGAAAGCTAGTCACAAATAGTTTCAAAATCAACACACGTTTCAAAGACACGATATCTCGGAACAGTTGGGAACCAGTCCGAGCGCGGCCGTCCGCTTGAGACGCGCGCCTGTGAACGATTCTGCAACCTTTTCAAAGCAACTAGGTACCGAAACGATGAAATTGTAAAAAGTATCTTCAGATGATTCTTTGACAGCCGGATAGCCCAGCGGTTAGAGAACCTGACTGTGAAGCTTAAGGTCCCGGGTTCGATCCCCGGTCGGGACAGATGTTTGTATGATGAATACGAATGTTTGCTTTCGAGTCTTGGATGTTTATCTGTATATAAGTAAGTTTATCCGTTGTCTAGTACCCATAACACAGGCATTAAATTACCTACTTTGGGACTAGGTGATTGGTGTCAAATTGTCCAGTGATATTTATTTATTTTTTATTTATTTATTCTTTGAAATTATTTTACACTAGCTTATTGCAAAAAATAGTACATTAGAATATGAAGTTCAAAATCTTGTTCAAAAGTTGTAGGTGCCTATGTTAATTTGACCATACAAATATACATATTATATGTATACTTAGTTAAATTTCATGTATACATACATACATATTCTCACGCCCGTATTCCCAAGAGGGGTAGGCAGAGCACATGATTTTAAAAATCCAGTCCCACCTCCCACCTTTAGCAATTTTAGGGTAACCAAATCGTTCAACGTGATTATTGCAGTGACAGGTTGCTATCCCATCGCCCACAAGTAAAATTTTGTGCAATAAAAAAGTCTGTGCGTGGTGCGTGGCAATGTGTTAATTTTCCCACACTTTTGCGTTCGCCAAATACGGCATGTACAACTTTCTGCCCCTTACCCCAATAAATCCAAATTTAAAACCCACTTTTTTTAATCTGGGTTAATTAAGCGCCAGTGTCAAAATTCAGATGTAAGGTTAATCCTTGTAAAGCTGGCGACAGAATCCCAAAAATGTTAATTTAATGCCTTTAGCCAAATCAGTGACAAACGTTTGTTGAACGAATTTGTGAACGACAAGCGATTAGCGGAGTTTTTATTGTCATTGTCACCATCCAGCTTCCATCATCATCATCATCATCAGCCTATATACGTCCCACTGCAGGGCACAGGCTTCCTCTCAGTATGAGAGGGCTTGGGCTTGGGTTGGGTCCAGCTTCCAGGCGCCCACAGTAAAGTAGAATTTGGATATCTCGCTAACATCATTCAGACTCTAGGCGCTTTCAGTAAAAGAGGATTTGGTGTATACCCACACTATCGAAATTTGGGTTGCGAACTTCACATGCATTTTTTTTTATTACAAAAACCTTAAAAGACACCTGAATTAAACGGAG